>ML806605.1:67375-88611 GCA_009831015.1 Picea engelmannii | reverse complement strand
CACATTTAATATGATACAGTAATATGATTCTTTCCTATAAAGCTTGTTGTGTTTTATTGTATGATTCATTGATCACATACATAGGTTTATATTGAGTTTATGCTATTGCTATCACTTTGGTTGGTTGCGTTCTTTTGTAGGTTCATCATTGTATGAGCATTGGAATGGAGCTAGGATGGCGATGGCGAGAGGAAGAGACATTTAAATAGTATGTCACCCATCCCTCTTTAGTTAGTAAATTCAATATTTAAAACTTAAGGAAAGCGTCATGTTCTGGTGTGTTTTGTTCTAGATCTAGTTGGATCTAGGGAGATCAGTTAGTGTATGCGCCTACCGATTAGTCTGATAACAAAATTGGCGACTCCATTGGGGAACAGATTGTTTCCTAGTTAGTCTAGTTTCCCTTTCTTTGATTTCTTTTTTTCTGGTCTCTGAGTCTGTGGGAGATCCATCCAGACTCTTTGGATCTGAAAGTTCACTCAAAATTTTTGTCTTTTTTCCAAATTTTTCTTTATTACAAACCTTCTTGCACTGTACCTCTCTGTGGCCTGCAAGAATCACTAAAGTTCGCACCCTACTGTTTAATCTAGTGCGAGATGTTTGCACCCTACCTGTGTCCAGCCTGCAAACTCCACTGATTTTCGCACTGCACCCTATAGCTAGGTTGCGAACCCATTTGAAATTTTTGTTTGGAATTAGGCTTTTCTATCTTTTTATGCCTAGTTTTTCTTTGATCAGCTGGATTGAAATTTTGGAACCTATATTGATCTGTTTACAGTGTGCTTGACATTCTTTGAGTTGCTTTTAGCCATCTTTTCTTTGTTTGGTTTTGAAGGATTAGTCTCTTTCTTTGAGTGTCTTTCAATTACAAAGCATGTGTTTTCTTTAGAATTGTTTAGGGAAAGATCAGATTTCTTCTAAATAGTTTGCTTTAAAAGAAAAAATTTAGTTTGGGTTTCTTTGTTTTAAGAAAGTTCGTTGTTTCTTTTAGTGAAATTTTTGAAACAAAAAGATTTAATTTCTTGCTTTATATTAGATTGGGGGCATCCTTGCATTTGAAGTAGCGAAATTCCATGATTCTTAGCATTGGTGTACAATACCTTTTCCTCATTTCTTGAGAATCCTGATATTGATGAGTTTAATATATTTTGGGACATTGTGTATATGGAAATGATAAATATTTTCTCCTTCTCGTAGCATAGCTTTCATCGAAATGAAAAGATTGCATCTTCATCTCTTTGCATAACTTTCAAGTCAGTCAAAACACCATATTGTCCATGTCGTTTTCCTCTTGAGTAACAACATCCATAAAATAAAGTGCTTATAAAAATTGATTAGACATTTTTGTATTTTCTGGTAGCAAACCTACATTAGATTAGTTGTAGGGCTTTGGAACAGGTGTGAAAGATAACTTTCCAAAGCTGCAAACAAACATAGTATCTTGTGATAGGGAGAGTTAAATCCACTTACTACATTTGTCCCTGGGAAGCCCTTCTAACACAAGGGTCAATCACGAGGTCGCATTGAGACTGGCAGAGTTACTCACCCTTCTTTGTTGGTCTTGGTGTAGAGATCGCACATATTATGGGGGTCGCTTGAAGGTATACCCACAATGATGAGTGGAAGCCTTTCAAGTTGATTTTGGGCTAGATACACTGCCCTTGTGCGTGGATCGGACTGTCGATTGTTTCCCCAGGCATCACTGTAGTGATTGGTAACCTTAGTGGCCTATCTCTCTAGGTTCTTTACATGAGGTGACTTTGGAGGGGCAAGTCTTCACGGTACCTAGAATCGACGTTGGCCAAACTCACTCGGGCTCCTTGGAGGGTATACCCATGATTATGTGTGGGAGCTTGCACCAGGGTGTAAGTTCGTTAAGCAGGTTGTCAATGTAACTTTTCCACCCGCTTTATCTCAACCCCTTCTTACATTGTTCCTGCAACGTTGGATTTCATCACCAACTAGTGCGTTCATTGTGAGAAGGTTTTGTTTTCTTACTTGCTAACTAGATTTTTAGCGTGTGTTGTTTGTTTTCCTTAGAGGACTCTAAATTGGATATTTATTTAATGGCATCAGTTCTCAGAATGACCAATGAAGGAACCCTTGCACCAGGGGAAACTTTTATTTTTCCTTCTTATGGAAACATTGGTCCTCCTCATATTGCTACTTTGAGACTTCCAGGTCTCATGATTGGATTTCCGGTGTGGTTGTTTTCCACTCAGGTAATCCCGAATGCAGTAAGTGCTTCAGTCGTAAGCACTTGCCCCCAAGAACATCAACCTCATGTTGATCCTTCACCATCTTCACCAGTAAGATCTTCTTCACCTTCTTCACTTGCAATCTCTTCTTCCATTTCATCTTCTTCGCCGAGTGAAAACTCTGAAACTAGTAACCCAGTGAATAAGAAGAAGAAGAAAAGGAAGAATAAGAAGAAGAAAAATGAGCAAAGATCAAAACCTCCAACCACTGCTAAACATGTTGGAAAAAAACCAATTACTATTAATCGTGTTGGGAGTGTTGATGATTTCAAGATCACCCAAACAACTCGTAAGCCCAAGTACCCTTGTAGGCTTTGTAAGGGTAGCCATCTTCTTAAGGATTGCCCTGGTCTACCCAAGGTTATAGAAGTATGGTCTACACACCCTGACCAACCCATGTCATAAGCCTCTGAACAACATGTTGATGACCTCCCGTCAACTATTCACGATACCGTTGGGAAGAACAAAAGTAGAGTCAAGTTCCTGTGTATGTTATGAAAAGGGAGTCATCTCACTCACCTTTGCCCTCATATGGACGAAGCCTCAAAATTACTGGAAGACATGACTGTTACACATTATTTTTGTCATCTCTATGACCGTTAATGATGTAAACCTATATATTTCCTTCAGAGGGGTTAGTGGCCTGAGTTCCTGAAGAAAGAAGAGAGAAGAACTTTTCCTGAAAGAAGAAGTTGCATTCTCCGTTGGAAAACCCCTATTAAAGAGGATGTTCACAGGTTGCTATATAGGCAGGGTGCGAGAATGCCTGATTCTCACATGTTCCACCATAGCTGGGTTGCGAGAGGTTCGCAAGTTTCTCTATAGGCAAGGTGCGAGAATGCTTACACGTGGGAAAAATGAGCGTTTTCTAGAATCTTCTAGAAGGAGGAACTTCCATGGTGAGGTGGCATCCGAATGGTTTGGATCTTACTCTCTTTCATGATTTAGTGAGATAATAATAACCTCCTCACCTTATCCTCTTCAACTTATAAAAGGAGAGGAGCTCTCATGGAGAAAGTTAGCTTTTGGGATTGGCTAAGTTGGATTTGGCTTGGAATTATTAGCTTGGTTAGAGTGGTTTTGAGTTTTGCCTTTGTCAAGATAGATTGTGAATACTATCAGATATGTTCTCTTATAATTCTTGGAGTGAAAGTGTCTGGGGAACGAAGGACAGTTGGAAGGGACCTTATGATATCAAGTCCATGGTTGTAATCTCTCTTTCACATTTAATATGATACAATAATATGATTCTTTCCTATAAAGCTTGGTGTGTTTTATTGTATGATTCCTTGATCACATACATAGGTTTATATTGAGTTTATGCTATTGCTATCACTTTGGTTGGTTGTGTTCTTTTACAAGTTCATCATTGTATGAGCATTGGAACGGAGCTAGGATGGCGATGGCGAGAGGAAGCGACATTTAAATGGTATGTCACCCATCCCTCTTTAGTTAGTAAATTCAATATTTAAAACTTAAGGAAAGCGTCATGTTTTGGTGTGTTTTGTTCTAGATATAGTTGGATCTAGGGAGATCAGTTAGTGTCCGCACCTATCGATTAGTCCGATAACAATGAAGCTCTGAACTAGTCATCTCCCCATGTGTACCGGTCCAAATGGTACTTGTCCATCAGTCATGGTCCTGCACATCAAAAGATACTCCCTCCATGGGCTCATCAGTCACAGGGATCATAGCAATGTCAATCACATTTCATCATCAATATTATTAAACATATGCATAAAAACCCTAATACATCATCAATAGCTCCAAGACATTACAAAAACCTACAATACAAGATTGGAGAAAAGGCCAAGGCGTCCTATTGGGCTAGTGTCCACAAGAAAAGGAAAGTTTCCAGGAATATCTCATCCAAGCCATGTAAGTGAGGTGACGTGGCTAGGGGATGTCCAAACATGTGGGTGCAGTGAGAGCTAAGGATGCATAAATGTTACCCGTGGGTGCCTTTGTAGAAGGTGAGTTGTACCTGTCATGGATGCATTTTTTCCAAGCCCATTCTTTCCTTTATTTCTTTTCTTGCTTTATTCTTTTATTTTCTTTTCTTCTTGTTTTTCTTTTTATTCAAGGACTAACCAAGGGGCACTGCCTTGGCATGGTGACCAGAGCTGACAGTGTTACCCACAAGTACTTTTACATAGATGAGAAGGATGGCTCGTGATGAGACCCCCTTTCCCTTGGCCATGCAACCAAAGGTCACTGCCCTAGCATGGTAACCAGATGGTGGCAATGTCATACTACTAGGTACCCATGGACCTAATAGGTTGGTTCGTGATGAGACCCCCTATCCTATGATTAGGTCTTGTTTTGTTATTTTCTGGGTCCCTCTTGTTTCTTCCTGAGAGGCTTTTTACTGCCTTCTCGGGGATCCAGGGGCGAAGCATATCGAGGTTTTATTTATAGGCTTTTGTCTTTTACCAACTGCTTTTACCTTCTGGGCCTTTAGCCCCTTCTTCCCACGAGATAAGATGCAACCTTGCAAATAGGTCAACCCAATGCCCGGACAAGGGGAATGGGATAAATAAGCGGGAGATAAGATGAAACAGTGGTGCTATGATGGGAGCGAATGATGAATTTTCAAAAATTCCCCAGTGGCAAACCAAAACCTACGGGCATAGGCTTTCTAGGGCACCCTGTCAATTCCCTAATCATGGTCAAGTGGGAAAATGTAAGATCCAAGCAGTTGTTAGAGATAAAAGGAATCATATGCATATATTTAAAGGTTTTAATGATTCAAAGTGACACATACCATGATACCTGGACCAATTACCTCATGGAGCAAGAACCTCTTATGATACAAGACCAAGCCGATGGTGATGGATGTTGTTGTTGCTAACAAGACAAAGCTGATGGAAGAAGAAAAGGATGGGCCCTCCAGGGCCATGCTCAGGTCAATCCTACTCTCATTACTCCATGTCTAGGACCTGTGGGCCTCGAGACATGATCTCCTAGTTATCCCCAAAAAGTGGGGATAACACTTGTTACATTGTATCACTGTATATTTAGCATTCTTTGTTGTAAGTACTTGTATCTGGAAATTTGTGGAATAACTATTCTTTGTAATCTTTTGTAATATTATTGTAACGAAACACCCTCTAACTCTAGTTGACCCCTTTCCCAACCTTAGGCACTAGTCTTAGCTAACCTAGGGAAATGTTTTGCTTGACATAAAAAACTCTTGCATCTTGCATTGTTGCCTTAGCATCATAGGTTAGTCTTCCCCCAAACCTTAACGAATTAAAAAAAACTCCTAGAACTTAACTCTAAATCTTATCTAGAAACTAGGGACTACCCCCCTTGGCTTCCCTAGGAGTAAGCCTAGACGGAAGAGGTTCAAGCCAAAGTGATAGCGTGGGCTTTAAACCTATGCATTGTGCCTCCAAGGACACACTAAGTGAGCAGGACTTGGCTCACGTTTGCAAGTGTGTATAAGGACGACAACAAGGTGTTGCCACCTCTATATGAAGAGGGGAAATTGGTACTGGTGCCATAGGAAATATTGGAGGTTCGGGAGAAGAAACTCCAGAGGAGAAGCATCAGAGAATACTTAATCAAATAGAAGGATTTTCCCATTGAGGATGCCACGTGGGAGAATGAACAGGTGATACGGGAAACAGGTTCAGAATTGCTTGTGGGCAAGCAATTTCTAGCAAGGGAGACTGTAATGTCCCCCACCTCTTGATGAAGAGGTCTGGAAAGACTTAGTGGTCTAGTCATCCCCACTAGACCATAGTCTCATGCACCATGGGGAAAAGTCATCTATCTCAATGTTATATTTTGAAGTTGACTTGGAAAAAGGTAAAAAGGGTAAAAAGCAACTCAATGAAGGAATAGAGCGCTTGAGGTTGAGTTAGGAGTTGAACCTAGGGGTTAACTTAACTCAACAAAGAAACATAAAAGAGGTATAAAGGAAATCCTAGGGCGCACCTCTCACTTCATCTTGGATTGTTATGCATTTTTCTATTGGGCTCTTGAGCACAAAGTTTTGAGGGTTTTGAGAATACAAACCCTAGAGAAAAACTCAGTGGTGAAAGATTCCACTCAACTTGTTCCAAGCTTGGTCTCAGGGATGAAAGACTCCACCCACACCATTCTATAGTATTCACAGGTACCATCAACTATTCAGGAGAGTAGCAGGCCGTACCCTTGAGGGTTTTCCAGCAAGGTGCGCACTATTTCTTGGAGAGGAGTTCGATCCAGCTTATTGACAGGGTCTATTGAGATTATAGCACCTGGGTATTACTTTCACAGCCTTGTCCATCAGATCTGGAGTGTTTTTGGAGGGTTACTCTGGCTATATTATTATCTGCAGCTTTGGGACGTTTTTAAGAGAAGGAGGGCGCAATTGGGATTCAAATATTGTCAGTTTGAGGGGGTTATACCTTAGATCTGACCCTGAGACTTCTCCTAAGGGCTTGTGGCAGCCCGATCTACCTTTCTAAAGAGTTTCAAGGGATTTGGAGGCCTCCTACATTAGGGCCGAAATATTGAGCTTGGTTGTCTTCAAGAGGGACCAATATTGATTGAGGGTTCAACAGTTTGGAGGAGTAGATCTTGGCATCTGAGCTTGAGACTTCAGAGAGGGATTCTATTGGGCCCCGATCTATCATTTGGGTGAGTTTGGTGCTATTCGGAGACTTTCTTCAGTGGGGCCAAAATATTGGTCTTCTTAGCTCTACAACAGGATGTGCCATCAGCCAGGGGGGTTTGGACGTGACCCTGGTTCTTCTTGCACTGACCTTCATTGTATATTCAGCCTTTGGAGGCTTGTTTTGTCTTATCAGGAGCATTTTTTAGCAGCTCATATATTATCTCTTGGAGCCATATGATGATATTCCAGATCTGCATCCACTTTGTATCAGGTTCTTTCTTTTCATAATAATAAAGGTCAAATCTATGCTTTTGGGTTCCATCTCTTGTGTACTAGTTAGATCTTGTATTTTCATTGAGTATATCTTTAGATATGTGCTTAATAACTGAGTATAACCCTAAGGCCGAAACTTGTGAGGCCAACCTGCAAACACACACAAACAAACAAGTAAATCAGTGGTCAGTTAGTGTTCCAAGCAAAAAAAATTGGCTTGGGAACATTACAGGAGGACAAGGTTGTCCTTAGATTTTGGTGAAATTGTATTGGCTGGGAGGGCTGGTTTTGCTCTCAGAATTTATGAAATTGCCAAAGTTAGATAACAAAAATTTGTGTCTCATGTGTATTGATGATTCATCTCTGATCTTGTTTCCACTGCATATATTTCCAGTCAATAATTTTTGATGTAAAATTGTCTAGTGATAACAACTATGGTTTACTATTAGCTCACTAGGAAGCAATTTTTAGATATGAAAATTAGTCACATAAGATTGTATGTGAAAATTGACAGATGTGGTGCAATCATCCCTTTGGCAAGCCATCAATAAAGAAGAATTGTGCTTATGCTCAAACTTTCATTCTTGTCGGTATTGTGTTCTTTCTTTATGAATTCAATTAGTAGTTCATAGCCATTTATTGTGATAATTATCTCTCTTTTAAGTGATTTTCTCTTCCCTTTCTTTCATCTTTATCACGCTAACACAACAGGATCCTTCCAAGTGAAATTATACTCTCTTTTCCTAATGTATTGGGCAGTTTTACATGTTGCCCAAGACAAATTTGTTGTTGTTTTTGTGTGTTTTTGTAGAAAATCAGATCCAAAATCAACAGCCTGGTACTTAGGGAGACTCCCCCCTAAGGTTGGAACGCACTAGCCCGAATGGAGAGGAGGTTTGTTTGTGACAATTGGGGCATTCTCTCTTTGAATTAGCCACTTTTCCATCGTTGATTTTTCATTATATCAGATCTAATTGGAGGGTGAAAAAGTGTGCTAACAAATTGGTTCCATTGTCGAGTAACGCAAACCTTGGTGGCAACGATATCGATGAGTTTTTACTTTAATTGGTTTATTTTCTTTAACTCACCTGAAGACTCCACAAGATACAGGATGACTCCGCAGGGGAACTTACACAAGAAGATCATATGATTTCAATTCCGTCTCAAGGTCTAGTTCCGAGTTTAAGTGAACCCTAACATCTTTTCTGAAACAAGACTACACTTTCACCATGAGCTCCTCTCGGAGTTGGTAAGCATATTTAGTTATTTGGTAAGTTCTTTCGACGAGCACTATGGTGAGTGTAACCTCAACACCTTCATCTTCGGTTTTATTTTCATCTCAAGCTAATCTTATAATAGCAGTTGTGCTTGTTTGTATCTTTGGTTAATAATATGGCCGTTGTTGTGAGGCCACAAGAAAGGTGGAGATTCTTTGCTTATGACCCATTGAGTTTTGTTCCATTTCCAGATTATCCTCATGACTTACCTGCAGGTAAATATCTTAAATGCTTACCACGGTTCGTAGGCAAGTTGGGAGTATTGACTAAGGATCACTTAGATAAGTTTTTACAAGTGGTGGATGATTTCGACGTGGAACATGAGGATGTGGTGATGAGGATGTTTGTTCCAACCCTTGAGGGGGGATGCACGAGCATGTTACAAATCCCTTCCAGATGCCTCAATTGATGGATGGGATTCGTTCCAAGAGAAGTTAATTGAGAGATGGTCAGATAAATAGGATAATCTTGTAACCTATGAGTTTCCCTCGATCCATGTTACATCCCATGAGGTTCTACCAATGGTTGAGCAGGAAATCCATACATTTTCCCAGGGTTTGCAGGGGATATTAGCTATTCTAGAAGACTATGATGGAAACAATGCACCTTTTTCTCGTTACAATTTCCTAAAGACTACGGAGACTTTTTGATAAGATGAGGAATGCTACAATGGAGACATACCAAATTCTATCCTTTTGATGGTCCAAGGATTGCAAGAAAGATTGGCTGCTATAAAAGAGAACCTTTCATGTTATCAACTTCCCAAAGATGAACAGGATGATGATTTAGGCTTGAATGATTAGGAACCAGTAGTTTCACTACTTGATTCATATGAAAGGTTTCAGGAAGATGAAGGTGAAGATTTGAGTGCTCAAAAGTGTTCAGTGGTTCCTTCCATTAGTGATGATGAACAATTTCAAGAGGAGGAACCACATGTTAACCAAGTAGTAATGGATCAGCAAGAGACGTCATTTGTGCACATCCCAGTAGTGGTTCATGAACAATTTGATCAAATACCATTACAGCAAGAGGAGACACTTTTGGTTCAACCAGAGGATAATGTCCCTTATACTTTTCCTATGATCATGCAACCAATTATTGTTCCTCAAGATGATTCTTTAACTGATTAGTGCTTGGATATCAAAGTTTATCATGATCCAGTTGAGCTCAAGATGATGGACGTATTTCAATAGGTAGATTCTGTTGATGATTGCAACTATGTGAGACATTCTCCAGGTTACAAACCTGTGAGATGTGGATCATTGCAACTATGTGAGTCTTTCTCTCAGCTTACAAACCTGAGAGAAAGACCCTAAGAAGAGTACATGGTTCTTGCCTGAGATAGATCTAGGAATGTAGAGATGACCTCCTCCATTCAAAGAGTTGAGAAGAACTCCAAATGATTATCCAGTGGGAAAGGCGATCTGTTGAGTTAGACGTTCCTGTGGCTGAGCACAAGGTGAACGTGTGAAATCCCAAAGTGTTGGGTGCATCGTCATGTGAACAGAAATGAAGATGATGCATTAGCCTCCTTTGAGCAGCAGAGTTGATGAGAAGACTCCATATGATTCTCCTATGTGAGGCAGCGAGAAAGAAGATCTGTAGAGTGGACGTGCCTGTGGACGAGCACAAATGAACATGTGAAGATCTGGTTCTTTTGTGTAATGCAGTGAACCAGAAATATGACATCCCTATGGATGTGCCCCTAGTGGATGAGTACTAGTGGGTGTATCAGATCCTTTGCTATATATTGTTCAAGAGTGAGACCTGCATGTAACCCTAATTGTTATGTAAAGGGTACAAGTTGGCCCCACCTTAATGTGATTAATAATAAATGTAAAAGATAATTAATCTAGTTAATATTAATTATAATAATAATAATAATTATATTGTGACTTAGAGAGGTCAGCCCTATTGAGCCAATAGACACTTATGTTGAAAGGACAAGTCTAATATAAGTAAAGGAAGATTCCCCATTGTGGAATCATATCTTTCATGTGAGTTTGGAAATTTCAGCAAGTACATCTACTTGGGAAAAGGTGTGCACCTCTCTTGGGCGCTAGATTTCTAGGGTTTGAGCACCCTCTTGTGTGCTAGGGTTTATCTTGGTGGTGAAGGTATTTCTCTTGAAGAATATAGCAAAGTATTTGGCTGGGTTTTCTTCCCTTGTTGAGAAGGGTTTCCCAAGATACTTCTTGTGTTCTTGTGCATTGTGCTTCTTCTTGTGATCTTGGTTACTACAACATTTATGGTTATGGTTAAATGATAAAAATGGAATGAACTTCATGCTAAACCTATATTATTGAAAAATCAACATGGTTTTAGAGCATAGGTCTTGAAAGAACCCATTGCACAAGCATCCACCAAGTCTCCTCTCACCTTTTGCAGAACTGTACGACCTTTCTAGGGTTTCCAAAAAAATCTGTACGACCATCCTTTCTGAGGTGTTTCAGCCATTAATAATTGAACGTTGGGGATAATTTTGGCATGGGAGTGTACAAACTCCTCCAACTCATCTCCAGAGACTCTCAGAGTGAAATTCTAAGCATTTTGAAATTTTGGCCCTAGGATTTCTAGGGTTTTGCTAATTTCTACAGAAATTTCAGAATTAGGGTTTATGCAACTCATTGAAGGAGCTCTTCAGCTTACCAATGTTCTCCTATATTTCAAAGGCTTATTGTTGGCAGTCATAAGTCCAACAAAACCTAAAAGTGATAGCCTAGCCTAACTGTTAGGTTTTCTAGCCCAGTTGACAAAGGGTTGTGAAGAATCTAAAATTATGATGAACAAAACTATGTTGGACGATAAGCTTGATGAATCAAGCAACTTCAAGTTCCTGGAAGACAAGACTTCTAAGGAAGACTTATTATGGGTGATAAAAAAAGGTGTCACTATGATCACCTCCTTCATAAAGATGTCAAAGGACAGAGATCAACCATGTGCCATTAGAGAAATCATATCAACACCCTCGCGTATGCACTTGTATATTTATTATTTGTATCATTGTCATGAGGGTAATTGCAGGACGAAGGAACCTTTTGTTGAAGTCTTGGATCCAAAGGGATCTCAGTTTGATTGTTGTAATTTTCATTCCTCTAACTTATATTTCTAAAGTTTTCTACATTACAAGTAGGTGTTGTAGCTATGACAACAATCCTTAAATTGTTTTGATTCTAGAGATGTACCCATTATTCTCCTTTAGGAGAAATTATTGTTTTTGGTTCCTCTTGTTTTCTTGTTCCAGGTAGGTTAAGAACAAAAGAAGATGCTCATCCTTCAGAGGGAGTCACTTGTCTCAGGGGGAGTCAAAAATATTTGAGAAAGAGGAAGAATAGAACCATCATTGAGACAACCAATGCAATAATTCATGAACAAAATACTTCTATGATTCCATGTGCAGAAGCATGCATGACACAGTATATGCTCAGAACAAGAGAGTTCATCAGACTTTGAAAAACATAACTCCTGAAGAAACCTTCACTGGAGTGAAGCCTAAAATTGAACACTTCAGGATATTTGGGTGCCCAGTGTATTTTCATGTACCCAAAGAGAAGAAGTCCAAGCTAGACCCTTCAGGGAGAAAGTATACATTTATGGAATAAAACAGTGAATCCTCGAAGAAATTCCAGATCTACATTCCTGGTCAAAGAAAGATTGAGACAAGCAGAGATGTTGTCCTTAAAGAAGAGATAGCATTTCAAATATCCAAAGAATCTCATATGAAGATGAACAGTGAGACAATACCTTCTCCCCCTTCAACATTTCAGAAGGAGACAGACATTATTCCAGCTAATCTAGTTGCTCCAGTTGATATGTCTAGAGATATTGCAGTAGGGCATAAAAGGCCTTCCTAGGCTCACTCTGCAAGAGGCAGAGGAACATACATGCCCCTCAAGGCACATCCCGAGAAAGCAAAAGAGATTTTTGAGCTATCCTTCAGTCACGAGCCACTTCATTGATTTTGAGCCTCCTTGTCTTGAAGAAGCAACAAGAGAACATGTATGGCAAGATGCCATAGAAAAAGAATACCAGTATATCTTAAAAGAATGATGTTCAAGATATTGTTCAGAGACCAGAAGGGAAGTTTGTGGTAACTTCCAAGTAGATCTATAAGATCAAACATGCAGCTGATGGAAGTGTCGAGAAATACAAAGCGATATCTATAGTCTAAGGATTCTCACAAATAGAGGGAGTTGTGTATGATGAGACACTTGATCCAGTAAGCTCAATACACTTCCATCCGTACCACCATCCATGAGTTGGAAACTATATCAGATGGATGGATTCTTGATGATTTTGGGTTTCAACAAGAGTATTGCTGATCCAAACCTATATTATTACAGTTTTGGTGACAAGAGCTTGATTTTGATGACTTATTCAGAAAGCCTTGTTGTTGAAAACAAGCAAGCATTGACTTCTGATTTTTTTTATGAAGGATGTGAGTATGATGCACTACTTCTTGGGACAAGAAGTATGACTGAGGATCAATGAGATTTTCCTGATTCAAGGAAAATATAAAGTGGGAATATTAAAGAAGTTTAATATGACAGAATGCAAATCCACTGTGATGGATTTAAAGAAGAAGATTGATGATGATTCAGACGAGACTGATCCACAGTTGATTGGATCACTGATGTATCTAGTTAACACCAAACTTGATTCATGCCATGTAGTGAATGTGCTTAGTCATTTCATGAGTCAACCGAGATAGACTCACTAGACAACAACAAAACATATATTGATATATATTCGAGGCACAGTTGGATATGGCCTAAGATATGCCCCCAGTGTGAACTTGAAGTTGCAGGATATGTCGATTTAGATTGAGCAGAAAGTACAGTGGATTGGAAGAGCACATCCAATTGATTTTCTACCGTGAAGTTTGCCATGGTTTCCTGATGCAGCAGGAAACAAAAATCCATGGCCTTGAGAACCACAGAGGTAGAGTATATAGCATCGAGTGTGTGAAGCAATGTGGCTTCACAAGCTTTGGACATATTTATTTGACCATGAGATGGATCCTATGATGATAACCAAGAGCCATGTGTAAAGATCCTTAAGAACCCAATGTTTCCTGATGGATTGCAACACAATGAGATGAAATATCCTTATATCAGAGATATGATGCAGAGGAAAATCGTACACTTGCAGTACCTTCCTACACCTAAGAAAATTGCAGATATCTGCACCAAACAAATTTGGTGAAGAACATCTTCCTCATTGAGAGGGAGTATTGATTACTCTAGCCAAGAAAAAATTCAAAATACATCCGTGTGAGACTTGGCATGATGAAGAATGCATCCCTAGTTGAGAGGGAGTGTTGATGATTGCAACTATGTGAGACATTCTCCAGCTTACAAACCTGTGAGATGTGGATCATTCCAGCTATGTGAGTCTTTCTCTCAGCTTACAAACTTGAGAGAAAGCCCCTAAGAAGGGTACATGGTTCCTTCCTGAGATAGAGCTAGGAACGTAGAGATGACCTCCTCCATTCAAAGAGTTGAGAAGAACTCCAGGTGATCATCCAGTGGGAAAGACGATTTGTTGAGTTAGACGTGCCTGTGGCTGAGAACAAGGTGAACGTGTGAAATCCCAAAGTGTTGGGTGTATCGTCATGTGAACAGAAATGAAGTTGATGTATTAGCCTCCTCTTAGCAGCAAAGTTGACGAGAATACTCCAAATGATTCTCCTATGTGAGGCAGTGGGAAAGAAGATCTGTAGAGTGTCTGTGGACGAGCACAGGTGAACGTGTGAAGATTTGGTTCTTCTGTGTAATGCAATGAACCAGAGATATGGCATCCCTATGGATGTGCCCCTAGTGGATGAGCACTAGTGGGTGTATCAGATCCTTTGCTATATATTGTTCAAGAGTCAAACCTGCCTATAACCCTAATTGTTATGTAAAGGGTTCAGGTCGACCCCACCTTAATGTGATTAATAATAAATGTAAAAGATAATTAACTTGGTTAATATTAATTATAATAATAATAATAATAATAATTTTATCGTGACTTAGAGAGGTCGTCCCTATTGAGCCAATAGACACTTATGTTGATAGGACAAGTCTAATATAAGTAAAGGAAGATTCCCCATTGTGGAATCATATCTTTCATGTGAGTTTGGAAATTTCAGCAAGTACATCTACTTGGGAAAAGGTGTGCACCTCTCTTGGGCACTAGAGTTCTAGGGTTTGAGCACCCTCTTGTGTGATAGGGTTTATCTTGGTGGTGAAGGTCTTTCTCTTGACGAATATAGAAAAGGATTTGGCTAGGTTTTCTTCCCTTGTTCAGAAGGGTTTCCCAGGATACTTCTTGTGTTCTTGTGCATGGTGATTCTTCTTGTGATCTTGGTTGCTGCAACATTTATGGTTATGGTTAAATGATAAAAATGGAATAAAATTCATGCTTAACCTAGATTATTGAAAAATCAACAGATTCTAAGAGTTGTGTCTCCCATGCAATCATGCTTATTGTTGTTGAAATACCATGTTATAAATTCCAACCAACACTCTTCAAGTATGCCTTCACTAGCAAGTGCATCAAGGCATCTTTCAAACATTGGAAATTTCACAGTGGGATCCACTAGAAGGTTGAATATGTTGATCGTTCCCATCAGACTAATCACTTCACCACACGGTTACATTGGTTTTTTGAGTATGTTGATTTGGTCATGGATTTTTGAGGTGTAAATTTTGGGTATTAGTCTTATTTCCTTTTCCTTTTTGCATGTTATTTCAGTCTTTCCTTCTTGTTGATTTTTTGTGTTTTAGGAAAGAAATTTACCTTTCTAGTTGCAGAGCCTTTTCATTCAGATATGTTACTTTCATCCTTTTCTAAGTGTTGTTGATTTTTTTCATCTTATATCAGCATGTGGTCGTGTCTTGTGATGCTTTTCCTTTCATAGTATAGTGGCTTTCCAATATTGCTATTCCTGGTTCAAATTTTGAGTGCCTTATCTTTCATATGTCGAGTCTTTGTGTCTATCATTAGAATGAGCCTACATGAGGGTTTAGTTTGTTCATGTTCCAAAAGGATTGAGACTTTAGGATGGGTTGTTTCAAGAGACATAAGAAGTCCTGAGTCATCTTATGTCTTGTCTCTTCTTTCCTTTTCACTAAGTCTTCTTCTTTGAGTCAATCGTTCCCCTCATCCAGCACTAGGGACATGGTTCCATTCATTTTATATCTTCCCAAGTTATCACTTTGCATTGAGGGAAGAGAGTCATCATTGTTGTTCTTTTCAGCAGATCATCCTGCATCGACTTCTACACATTATCTACGAATTATCCAGAAGTAGAGCACCTTGATGGTCGTTAGCCTCATTGGCGGTTATCTCACATTCAATAAGGCTAACCATTATTGGGCCTTGATTGGATGATCCTCGTCATTGTTCGACTTCAGAACATCTTTCATAGTGACAGGTTGTGCTCGAACCTTATGACCCATTGACATTATTGGTGTGATTCCTTCGCACTTAGAAGGTGTTTACATTATTAACATATGACTAAGTGACTCTCTCCCATGTGTCAACTTCAACACATTTACCACAGGGAGGAGTGTACATAGTGGGTGGTGGAAAGTAGCGGATTTAGATGAGACCCCTTGTGTTTTGTTTTTTCAGTGGGAGGAGTGTACATAGTGGGTGGTGGCATGTCGCAGATTTGGATGAGACCCCTTGTGTTTCGGTTTTTCAGTGGGAGTTTTATATTGCTTTGACTCTATTTCCCATTGGACAGGATTTGGTATCACATGTCAACTTACAGAGCATTTTCTTCCACACAAGTACAGGGATCTATTGGTGCATTCCTTCAGTTCTCAAAGAGAATCATTGACAATTTACAGACACAGACTCATAAGGTTCTCGACATCCCGTAGGGGGATCCCATCCCCTTGAGTCGACATTGTTAACCCCTAGATTTTCTTCCTTGGAGATCCAAAGGGTTAAGAGCCAACATACACTATTTGGGCTAGCATTCAAAGATTTTCCTAGAGCTAGCACTTGTGATGATCAGAGCTATGTGAAGCTTTTAGAGAACATGGTGTTCCATGACAGGTCAAAGCACATTGAGATCAAGCATTATATTTTTCATGATAAATTCTAGAGGGGAGAAGTGGTTCTTCACTATATCTCCACATATGAGCAGATAGCAGATATTTTGGTAAAGCCTCTGTCCAAGATGAAAAGTTTGCATACTTAAGGGACAAGCTCGGGCTTGTGGAGACAAATTCTTTATTGAAAATGGAAGTGATTACTCCCAGGTTGGGAGGGAGAACTGATATGTTATTGATTTATGGACAGTGATTTTCCAGTTCGGAAAATGTTCCAAGTTGGGCAGTTCCTTTTCAGTCCAGAAAGCAGTTCGAGATTTATGACGGACAATCATTTTTTAGTTCGGAAAATGGTCCAGATCAGACAGTCATTTTCGTAATGAAAATGGTCTGATACCATAGACAATGATTCCCCTTGTGGCCAGTGTGGGGGAATGGTCTAGGACAATCATTCTTCTTGGTAGTCACTCTGAGTAATGGTCAAGTAGAATGGTCTTCCTCGCCAGACAGTCATTCTTTCAAAGTTCACAGTTGTGAGTAGTTTCGAAGAATGGTCCGTTTTGGAGGTTGGTGCAGGACTCATTCTCTCCAGGTTGCACTGTGATTAGTGCCGGAGGAATGGCCCAGTTAGGTGAATGGTCCATTTTCAAAAATTAGGGACAAGCATTCCCTAGGGAAGACCCATTCTCTCCAAGTTGCACTATGATTAGTGTCGGAGGAATGGCCCAATTAGGTGAATGGTCCAAGCTCAGAAATCAGGGACAATTATTCTTCTATGCTCGGGAAGAATAGTCAAAATATCCCATGGATGATGTTTTACTTTCTAAGGGCAGATGCTCTTCCAAAACTCACAGATGTGAGTGGAAGAATGGCCTAGATGACTCAGTTTGTATCATGATATTGTTTATGCAGGTTGATATCAGATGATATGATTGTTGTAGAGACTGTATGTCTTTGGACAATAGTTGTAAGCTATTGTGATTGATGTGATCCACTGGTAGTGACTATGTGTCAATGGTTAGTAGCAGTGTGCTACTAGGAGTGGTTGTGTAACACTGGATAGTAGTTGTATACTACTATGGATAGACACAATTGTGCTCTATTGGATGGCATTATAGCAGCATTATGCTACTATCTAAGTGTCATGGAGACTACCACTAGTATTGGAGTTGATTTCCTTCTAGATGGATAGTCAGTGTGCTCATGGACAGACATTCTCCAGGTGGAGAATGGTCCAGATAGAACAAATTGTTGGTGGACATGCATTCTCTTTGTGGAGAATGGTCCAGGTTGATAGTTTGTTGACATCTCATGGACTGGTATTTTCTTAAGGCCCAAATTATGGCCTGATTAGGAAAATGGTTCAGGACCGATATTTTCTAAGGCATATAGGTAGAGACAGATCTCTATGGTACATATGACCCGATTAGAAAATAGTCTTAAACTGACATTCCTATAGTAATGGTCTCTGTAGCCCATGGCGTAGCTTTCAACATTTGTTGGGACAGTCATTCTTCTAGGATGTATGTCTGAATTAGAAGAATAGTCCTTGTATCACTCTGTGGAGTGAGTGACTTATTCAACATCATGCCCGAATACTCAGATGGAGTATGGATTTGAGAGATGATGTAGTTGATGCTATCAGATTATAATGATAGTGATGATGTTGCTCGTGAGTTGATCCACGTGATCATGAGATAGCATGCATGGTTATGATGATGCTACCAGTTGAATGATTTGTTTGTGCTCAAGACAATTTATTTTAGTACCTTCTTAGCTAGGAGGGAGTGTTGATATTATGGTAGTTGCGGGAGGTATTAAACTCTACATGTAACCTTTGACAAGACTAGAATATTTCGAGAAGAGACAAACCCTAAAACATTGGATAATAACCCTAGAAAACAAATTCCTTTAGTTTGGAATCTGGGGCTAGGCTTCATGCTGATGAAGTATTATATGTTCCAGGGCTCAAGAAGAATCTTCTATCAATTGCAACCCTTGAGGACAAGGGATAATGGGTGATCTTCAAGGACATGAAGGCACTAGTGTGGGCTAAAGGTAGCCACTTGAGTACAACATAACCCATTGGGACTCGCAAAGGTGGACTGTACATCGTGACAAGATAGTCATTTCAGGCATTGGCTCATGATGCGACTAGCTCCAACGAGTTGTGGCGCAAAAGACTTGGACATCTTCATTACAAAGGACTTCCAGATCTACAGAACATGGTATGTGGCATGCCCTCTATTTCTCTTAGTAAAAATGAAATTTGTAAAGAATGCATGCTAGGTAAAAATATAAAGAAAGCATTTCCTAGTAGTGACAGTAGAGCCTAGGGCATATTAGATCTGGTTCATTCTGATGTATGTGGTCCCATGTCATCTCCATCACCCAGTGGTTGTTTGTATTATGTCATTTTTATTGATGATTACTTAAGAAAATGTTCGATATAATTCCTTAAAGATAAAAGTGACACATTTGATAAATTAAAAAAGTATAAAGCATTTATTGAAAAGCAAATAGGGAAACACATAAGAACTCTTAGAACAAACAATGGAGGAGAGTTTGAATCTCTCCAGTTTGAGGATTTCTGCAAGAAAGAAGGAATCAAGAGACAGTTGACCGTGCCATATAGCCCTTAGCAAAATGGAGTTGCTGAGAGGAAAAACAAGACAATTTGTGAGGCAACAAAAACCATGATGTTTGACCAGGATCTGCCAAATTCTTTATGGGCAGAAGCTACCTCCACTATCGTGTATATTCAAAACAGGTGTGCACATGCTATCTTGAAGGACAAGACTCCTGAAGAGTTCTTCTCAAGGATCAAACCTGAAGTAGGGCATCTAAGGATATTTGGGTGTCTAGTGTATATTCATGTCCCTAAGGAAAAGAGGACAAAGATGGAACCCTCAGGCAAGAAATGGGTTTTTTTGGGGTACAACGAGAACTCCAAGGCTTACATGATATATGTACCAGGTCATAGGTAGATAGAGGTAAGAAGAGATGTGAATTTCCATGAGAAAGTCGCATTCAAGAAATCCAGAGAGCTTCAACAGGAATCAGAAGCAGTTCAGCCAGCTTCATCCTCTTCTGAAAATGAAGAGTCAGATGATCAGAGGGAGGAACCTCATGAAGGGCCAAGTGATGAGCCCCTTGAACCTGCTGAAGAGTTAGAAAGAACTCTTAAAGAACCTCCAGCCAAAAGGAAGATAGGGTGGCTTAAAGAAACAATTTAGGAAGCAGAAAAGATAGCTTCTCCCAAAGGAACTTTCAGGGAAAGTAAGAGGCCTCACAGGTTTGGAGGCTATGTTGCACTGATGAGTAGCATCAATGATGTTGAACCTTGTTCATTTGAAGAAGCAGATAAATTACAAGTATGGAAGCATTCCATGCTTGAGGAATACAAGTCAATTCTAAAGAACAATGTCCGGGACATTGTGTCGAGGCCAAAGGACAAATCAATGGTCTCTTTCAAATGGATCTATAAGATCAAACATGCAGCTAATGGGAGTGTGGAAAATTTCAAAGCTAGATTTGTAGCCAGAGGCTTCACTCAGAAAGAAGGAATCGACTACGAAGAGACTTTTACCCCTGTAGCCAAGTATACCTCCATTCGAACTATTATTCCATTAGCTTTCATTCTTGGTTGGAATCCACATCAGATGGATGTAAAAACAACATCCTTGAATGGAAAGACTGAACATGAGGTCTTTATGGAACAACCAGATGGTTTTTTACTACATAACAAAGGCACTTATGTATGCAAGCTAAGGAAGGCCTTGTATGGTCTTAAGCAAGCTCCCATAGTTTGGTATGACAGGATTGATGGCTTTCTTAAAAGCCCGGGCTTTCAAAAAAGTGATGTTGATGCAAATTTGTACTTCAAGGTAAGAGAGAACCAACCTGTTATACTAATATTGTATGTTGATGATCTCTTTCTAACAGGAGATGACGGGCTAATAGCCTGGTGTAAGAGGGGGCTAATCTCAGAATTCGAGATGAAAGACTTAGGCTTGATGCATTAATTCCTAGGATTGGAAGTGTGGCAAAGACAAGGCGAGATATTTCTGGCACAAGGAAAATACACAGTGGATGTACTAAAGAGGTTTGGTATGATGGATTGCAAATCCATGTCTACTCCGATGGTTACCAACCTGAGAAAGTTGCATGATTCTGATTAAGGTTTAGATTTGGTGGATCCCACCATGTATAGCTAGTTGATTGGATCATTGATGTACATGATCCACACCTGACCAGATATATGCTATGCAGTGATTGCATTGAGTCAGTTCATGACTGAACCGAGACAGAGACACTGGGTTGCAACAAAGCACATCTTGAGATATCTCAGAGGGACCATTACTTATGGTCTAAAATATACATCCAGTGGTGGTCTATTTCTACATGGGTATGCAGATGTTGACTAGGAAAGAAGCCCAGTGGATCGAAATAGTACTTTCGGATACTGCTTTAGTTTAGGATTCGCTTTGATCTCTTGGTCAAGTAAAAAACAAGGATCCATTGCACAGAGTACAATAGAGGCTGAGTACATTGCAACAAGTGATGCTAGCAAGGAAGCAATATGGCTCAAAAAATTGGTTTATGGATTGTTTAGTGACAAGATCGAGACAACGATGGTTCACTGTGACAATCAAAGTTGCATAAAACTGACAAAGAACCCAGTATTTCATGACAGGTCAAAACATATTGACATGAAGTACCACTACATCCGAGACTTGGTCCAGAGAAAAACTATAAAGTTATAGTACATAGC
>ML806605.1:29716-52324 GCA_009831015.1 Picea engelmannii | reverse complement strand
GAGCCTATTTAAAGACCCACTCCTGTTGAAGATCGAGATCGTGAAGCTGAGTTGCCTCATCTCCACTATCTGTCATTTTCGTACATTTCTGGGCTAAGAGGATTGTTCCATTGCGTCTGGAGCACTCGTTTCAGTCAGGAACACTTTTCGTTTCACTCAAAAAGGTTTTCGTTTGCCCAAGATATGACCATTACAATCAGATCCGGAGGTATAAAGCTTGAATACGCATTCTTTCTAAATTTTTGCAAAGTAGTATTTCGGTTTTATTTCAGTTTTGTTTTATTTATTTCCAGGTTGCTACTCTTTTATATCTGTGTATGCTCTTTGCCCTGCGCCCTGTGTGATCTCAGAAAATCATAAACAGATAGGAAAAGGTGCATCTTCCGGGTAAGCTAACCGAGATCTAACCCTTGTTGTCAACGAGAAGCGAAATCTTTGTCTTGTGTGAAAATAGTTTTTTTTTAGCACATTCTCCAAGGCCATCTTCCACAACAACAACAACACCACCCCCAATCCTCCTTCCGAACATTACAATATGTTTTGCTAGATCATTTGATTAAAAGTTGCTTTATTAAGTAAGAGGTCTTGAGTTCAAGTCTCTCTTTTGTTACCTTTTTTGAAAAAGTTCATGCTAAAATTGTAAAGTGTATTTCACTTCAAGTATAAAAGTGAATCACTATAAGTAGCTTTAATATTTTATTTTAGAGTTATTTATTTTGCATGCAACTTTTATGTTATAAAGTAACTTCATTGTAAAAGTGATCCCCACTTCTCTTTATAAAAGTGGGTCACTTCATAAAGCAACTCACACAATCACGTGGTCATTTGGTTACCGATTGTGTCTTTTTTTAAAAGGGCATAACTCTAACATCAGAAGTCCATTTTCAGTGCCGTTTTTTTTAAAACCGCATAAATTTTCGAGCTCTTTCCATCCAGATCATCAGTCTTAGTTTTTAAATCCACATTATTTGCATATTTAATATGGCTTCTACAAGTATTGTCTTGCTTACCAACAACAATTACTTCCAATGGAAATCTCATATGGAATATTTATTAAGAAGTAAAGGCTTGTATCGGATTACATTGGGAAAGGAAAAAGCACCCATTGAAGCTGATAAGAAAGCCAAGTGGGATAATAGGAATGACGAAGCATGTGGAATAATCAAAATTTCCATCTCTCCTGACTTAAGGTACCATTTTCAAGATATTGATGACCCCAAAGAAGCTTGGGACATGATTGAATCTATGTTTGGTAAACTCGATATTATTCGAGCACAACAGTTAGAAAATCAAATACTGACCTTGAGTCCAAATTGTTTTTCTTGCCTTGGAGACTATCTATCTAGGTTTAAAACACTCAGAATTTTATGTGAAGAATGTAAGATAAAGATGGAGGAAGAGCATTGCATCTATCTTATTCTTTCTAAGCTAGGTAGTGCATATTTTGTATTTGTATCTACCTTTTATGCCATGAGAGAGGCTCTAGGGGAAGAAGCTTATGAAAAACCCAGTCTTGAGTCCTTTTGTGCTTCTTTGATTCGAGAGGAAGATAAGTTTGTACAATTTGGAGTGATCAACACTGTAGGTCCCTCCAACAAAGCCTTAGTTGCCCAACAGAAAGATAAACCCAAGTATCCCAAGAAGCAACATCATCGCTACAACAACAAACAACATAAGGGTTCCAAACCTGCTCAGACAACTTCAGCTCCTACTGGTGACAAAGGAGCAAAATATAAAAGTAAGAATACTAACAGACATTGCAACTTTTGTGATAAAGATGGTCATGATGAGTCCAAATGTTTCAAGAAGATGGCAGCTTTAGAAGCAGCGATGAAGAAGCAAAACATCAGTATTGATTCTACTTCTTCTTCTCACAGACATGCACTTTCTGCTTCTGGTTTCTCCTTCAATTCAAATTCTACTACTACTTCTTCTTCTAATGAGTGACTTATTGATTCAGGAGCATCTTATCATATGGCTAAGGATAAAGCCATATTTTCTGCTCTAAATGAATGTAACACCAAGAAAATATTTGTTGGTGATGATAGATTTCTTAGTGTTGTCGGATCTGGAACAGTTCAAGTAGATGATGGCCATTTCAATGATGTATTATGTGTTCCAAGTCTTTCTTGTAACCTTCTATTAGTATATCAAATCACTCATTCAGGTGAAGGTAAAACCGTCAAGTTTTCACCTCACCAAGTTGTAATCAAGGATCTAAAAAATCCTAAGCATGTTCTTGCAACTGGAATTGTTGATGATATTACCAGGTTGTACAAGTTTGACAAATTTGGGTCATCATCTTTTTCATCATTTTTTGTTGCTCATAGAGATGACTTGAGCAAACTTTGGCATGAGCGGTTTGGTCATCTAAACTATCGCTCATTGCAACAACTATGTAATCAACAGATGGTGACTGGTCTTCCTCTTGTTTCATGCAGAGATGGTGTTTATGTCGGTTGTGTTCTTGACAAACATCATCGGGACAGTTTTGAAAAACGTGCCTCTTGGCATGCCTCGAGTCCTTTGCAGTTTGTTCACAGTGATTTGTGTGGTCCACTTTCTTCTCCTTCTTTTTCTGGGTGCAAGTATTTCTTAACTTTCATTGATGACTTTTCCAGACGTACTTGGGTTTACTTCTTAAAAATCAAGAGTGAAGTTTTTGACAATTTTTTGGCCTACAAGGCCCTTGTAGAAAAGAAATCTAGACATCAAACTCAAAGGTTAAGAACAGATAATGGAGGCGAATATGTGAACAATAATTTTACAAGCTACTGCACTACACAGGGAATCCAAATGCAACACATTGTTCCATATACACCACAACAAAATGATGTTGCTGAGAGAAAGAACCACACATTAAAAGAAATGGCTAATTGTATGATCCAATCTAAGGGGTCTAAATTATTGGGCGGAAGCCATCAACTGTGAAAATTACATAGTAAATCACACTCCCACAAAGGCTCTTAAAATTATAACACCGAAAGAAGCTTGGACTAAAATTAAACCAGATGTAAGTCACTTCCATGTATTTGGCAGTATAGCCTGGGCTCACATTCCTGATGAGAAAAGGAAAGCATTGCAACCTAAAAGTGAGAAGTGTATATTTGTTGGTTATTCTGAAGATGTCAAAGGTTACAGACTTCTTCAATCACATTGTAATGAAATTATTATTAGAAGAGATGTTAAATTTGATGAAAATCTCTTGGCCCGCGAGCCTAATTCGGTGATTGTGCCTTCTTCAGCCTGCGAACCATCTTCGATGTTTGTGCCTTCTTATGATATGGTTTCTTCTTCAAATGATGACAGTGAGGATGAAAATATACCTCCACCTACTCACCCTCCTCCAGATGAGTCCTTTGAACCTGAACTAGCACCAGCTCCACCGCTTCCTAGATGGGTCTGTTAAACACAGAAGCAGCTAGTGATCTTGTTGGTGATCCTTCAAATCAGTGTTGGACACGTTCACAGTTCCAATGAACCTCTTCTCGTTTGGCTCAAGTTTCAAAAACTCATGATCCAGAGACATTTGCATAAGCTTCAAGTCATCCAGATTGGGATACAACAATGAATGAAGAGTATTGTTCTTTAATGGCAAACGATACTTGGGATCTTATACCTCTTCCAAAAGGAAGAAAACTTGTTAGATGCAAATGGGTCCATAGAACTAAGTATGCATCAGATGGAAGTGTTGAAAGGCACAAGGCTCGGTTAGTTGCCAAAGGATTTTCCCAAGTTGAAGGAATTGACTATATTGAAACCTTTTCTCCTGTAGCAAAAATCCACCTTGTTCTTTCCCTTGCTGCCTCACATAAATGGGAGGTCCATCAGATGGATGTTAAATCTGCCTTCTTACACAGAGACTTGTAAGAAGAAATCTACATGGAAAAACCTCCTGGCTATGTCCAGAATGACTCTAGCCTTGTTTGTCGCCTCAAGAAATCTCTTTATGGTCTCAAGCAATCTCCCCGAGCTTGGTATGCCAAAATGGATAGCTTTCTTATTGCAGCCACTGGATTCTCTAGATTCCATTCTGATCCTAATGTCTATACCAAGAAAGTAGGAATCCATCTCATAATCCTTTTCCTTTATGTTGATGACCTTATCCTTACTGGTAGTGACTCAAAAATTTTAAACCATGTGAAAACCAGCCTTAAGAAGAAATTTTAAATGACAGACTTAGGCCTTTTACACTATTTCCTTGGCCTCCAAGTTTTGTAAACCAATGAAGGGATTTTTCTTTCCCAGTCTAAGTATGCTTGTGACCTTCTTTGTCGCTTTCACATGGACGATTGTAAACCAACCCCTTCTCCCTTCCAGTCTGGAGTCAAGCTTTATGCCACCTGTACTTCTCCTGAAGTTGATGTCACCCTGTACCGTCAATTAGTTGGTAGCCTCTTATACTTGACTCATACCCGTCCTAATATTTCCTTTGTTGTTGGTCTTGTTGCCTGATATATGCAAACACCCCATGAAAGCCATTGGAAAGCAACTAAAAGGATACTTCACTATGTTCTTGGTACAGTTTAGTTTGGGATACATTACAGTTCAGGGGGGACTCCTTTATTGGTTGGTTTCACTGATTTAGATTGGGCCGATGACCCTGATGATCGGAAGTCTACTGCAGGTTATGTTTTCAGCCTTGGTTCAAGACCTGCCACTTGGGCCTGTAAGAAACAATAGGCTATTGCACTTTCTTCAGCAGAAGCAGAGTACCGAGTAGTGGTAAATGCAAGTCAGGAAGCCTTGTGGCTTCGACAGATCCTTTTAGAGTTTGGATTCTAGCACCAGCATCCGACTAGCCTTTGGTGTGATAATCAGAGTGCCATCAAGCTCCCCAAAGACCCAGTTTAACATCAGCATAGAAAACACATCGAGCTACACATGCACTTCATCAGAAAGCTCATTCATGATCAAGTTATTGAAGTTCTCTTTTGCCCAACAGAAGATCAAGTTGCAAACATTTTCACAAAGTCTCTTACAGAAGCGAAGTTTTCCAAACTTCGATCTATGTTAGGAGTTTAGAAAGTTTTCATTAAGGGGGGATAGGCTCTACTGCCTCCTTCCTTCTCCTATTGTGTCACTATTTTAAATCCTTCAATCCTATCCCAAGTTGTTCTTAAGGGGGGATGTTAGGATATTTAGACACTTAGGAGTTAGTAAGATCTACTTGGTCTATTGTGTCATTAGGTAAAAGTGTGTTTTCTAGTGTGTTTCTTTAGTATGCATTAGTATGCATTTGTAGTTAGGAAATCTGATGGTCACGATATGTTCCTGACATAGAGTGATCTAACGGTTCATACTCTCCTTGATCTTAACGACCATTGATCCATGACTTAACACCCGATTGGTCCATGATCTCTATTTAAAGAGCATGGAGGGTCATTTGCCGATGATCGATTGTGAGAAAATCTCTTGTAAAATCTCTCTATAATCTTTTTCTTTACATTAATAAACTGCTCCAAGTGGTCGCGTTGGCTGGGGCCATGGATGTTTCCCCGTAGGGGTTTTACCACGTGAAAACATCGGTGTGTTGATCTTTGATCTGGTTATGTGAGTGGTTATTGAAGGTGTTCGTTCTTTGTTGGAATACCTGTGTTGTCGAACAATGGTGTGTGAATAATCTCTATGTGTCAAGCATAAGATTTCCAAGGAAGGATTTGTTAAATATGACTTATCTACTTGTCTAAAAGTACTTAGTGAAAGAAATCCACTTCTGATATCATAGTTCACAGTGGAAGCAGGATTTCAATGCAGAGAAATTGGAATGCTCTCTCACTTGAAAAGTGTCACTGAATGAAAGTGGACTTCCATTTGGGAATGGCATTAAGTGTGAAAGGTATGGTTTCACAGGAAAATGTCAATGAAGCAACCTAATGGAGAACTAGGAGTAATAGTGTTTGAGTCAAGAATGTTGTAGTAGAGTGATGGAATGTTTGAGCTACTTCATTCCAGGGTACTGACTATCTCATAAAGGTAAGTTAGGCATGACTACCCAAGGGGAGTTGTTGCAATTTGAGTACACTGGTTGGATTGCAAAATGATCAAGTGGAACTTGGCTGGAAAGTATTTAGACTAGGGAATAATAATGCAGATGAGTAGAATGGGAGCATGAAAGGAAACAAGGATTTGAAGAAGTTCAAAGACGATCAACTACAACATAAATAGATAAATAAATAAGTGAATTAAAACAGAAATGCACTAGAGTGCATGAGGCATACAATGAAGTTAAATTGCATATGCATTAATAGGCATGTTGACAGTGAATTCTCGGTGCATATGGATGTGTAATTTTGCATATGTACATGCTTGGATATGCATATAACATGTTTGTGAACTTAGAATAGTCTAATATTATGAGATAATGATTGAATATGACTAATGATGGATTATGTATTTAGGAAAAATGATATAGCAAGGTTAAAGACATGGATGTTGTTGTTGCTTATGATTTCCATCTAGGTGAAGACCCGTGAGGGTGGCAGGAATGGTGATCAAAATGATGAAGGAGGAAGTTTGTGAGCTTCTACAAATATTAGTTAATCAGATAGCAACAAGTAGGTGGATAACAACCATATGCATTTAGTTTCTTTTGATGCATACATGTTGAAGGGGATTGAGGTAAGAATTCCTTGAGTTAATTTTCAATATTTAAATTGATATGTAATGGAAAAATGCCTAGAGTATGTAAATGTTGTTTATTCTAGAATGCATTTATATAAATTGTTGGTTGCATATAATGTTATGATTGGTTATGGGATCATAACCGGGTTAATTCAGGAGACATACTCCTTCTATAACAATGAATATCCATAGAGCTAGTCATGTGTGAGACCATAACATGGTTGGATATGGAAGGGGTATAACGCTATGTGAGTGCTCAATGGTATCGACTGTATATCTGATGTTTGGACTGCAACCTCTTTGCCAACACTGAAGAGCACTTAAGGATTATATTCTTGGTGTTTTGTTTGGGTTGAAAAGGAAGGTATCCAAATAGTCAGGCAAATAGTAGGAAGTGTGTGGATGAAGTGTTGAGGCGTTGGCCAGACCGTCCAACTAATCATGGTGGAATGCATGGCATAGTCATGTGGTATTATGTAGCCAATGCATTTTGTAGAGGTGGCCATGGGTATTGACACATTGATTGTTATTTTATCTAGTAATTAATTGTTGCATTATGAAAAGCGTGTGGTGATGAAAATGCATAATGATGGATAGGTGCATTATATTTAATATGAATACTAGTTGAAGGTGATTGGATTGTTGTTGATACAATTCCAAGATCCGTTTTGGAGCTATTAAAAATGTTACAAGTGGAATTATTGAATGCATTTTGGTGAATGCATGAATATATTATATAACATAGAAATGATTATGCTAATAGTTGAAATGATGTGAGTATTGCTAACTCATGAAGTTGAAAACTCTTAAGGGGCTATTAGATATTGCAACAAGAAAGTTGCATGTGAGAGTGGTTATATAATGATAACTTATGGAAAATCTCTGTCAGGAGAATATAGTGATAGAAATATTTATGGATAAAATAAATAAAATATTGGTTGATAATACATGTGAAAAGAATGATGGGTTCATTCCATTCAATATTTGAATTCCATTTAATGTAAATAATTAATAGAAGTGATTGAGTTGTAGTTGTAAACAATTCTGAGATCAATTTGTGATTTTGTTTTGAATCATTACCATGAAAATATAGATATCTTGTGCATGAGATACTCACAATTTGTTTGGCTGAGGAATGTTGAAATTGCAGGAAGAAAGGGACTTGGATATGGCATTGTTGTAAGCCCATAAAGAATACCAATGCCTATTGATGCAAGAACCAATTAATATGAGCAGAAGCTCATGCCTGGAAATTTTATTTTTCCTATATAAAATAGTTTTGGGAATTACAATTTAATAAATTACTGACAAATTGTTTTGGTTGAATTTAGATCGAGAAAATTGTAGGCAGGATGGTCTTGAATATGGTAGGGATGTAAGCCCATAAGGAAGACCGATATCTACAGCTGCAGAGCCAAACATTATGAGCAAAAATATCATGCTTGTAAAATTTTGTTTTCCTATATAAAACATGTTTGACATTTATGATTGAAAATGGTTATAATGATATCACATGATGACTGTATTTGTATAATACAGATGAGATGTTGGATATGCTAGTTGGAAAACATGGAAAAGGGCTATTGTTTTGACATGAGAACCTTGTGTCCCTAGAAATCTTCTTGTGCAAGAAAGTCTTGCTCAGACAAAATGGATCGCCTGAGGGACTTTATAGCAAAGAAGGGGATGCATGATCCTAGGCCTAGAAGGTGAGTGACCATGAGGAAGAGGAGACTCTGATAGTTCTTGTAAAATATTGATTGGGATCATGCACATAATGGGTATGTCAAGGAAAACAATGAGCCAAGTTAACAAGACAACCATATAGATGCAGCTCCACGAACCACACAAATAAATATTGTACAAAATTATGAAAAATTTACTCTTAAATTATGAACAAAATGAAAATTTTATGCAGAAATTGTGAATTGACATGCTCGCTAATTTGAAATGTTGTAGGAAAACGATGAATGTTGAGGACCTAAAAAAATACCAGACTATGAGGGAAATGAAGAAGGTGATGTTGGAGCAACCAAATGACGAGGGCATAGAATGAAGAAAGTCCAATGGACTTGTTGCAACTGGAGTTCTGGAAGCCACAACTCTGGAACTTCCTGGCTGAGTGCACTGGATCCCTAGAGAGAAGTGGAACAACTTGAGGGACTCCATGGCAGAGAAAGAGGTTCATTTATTTGGGTTGTACAGGGTTGAGAGGGAAGGCGATCTTCCTGGTTGGATTTGTTGCCAAAGATATAAATTATGGAAATCATTATACATGTTTTGGGTTGGAATTCCTATGTATACATGTTTAATTTTAGGCCAGAGTGCCTATGTATATAAGAGTTGGTTGGAATGCCTACATGGAATAAGGCCAAAGAGCCTAGATTTGTGATGTTAATAAGATTGGAATGGTGTTGGGCACTGAGGATGGTGCCAAAATAAGGGAAGGGGGATGTAAAATCCCAATTTTAACCCTTATGAATTATAATGTATTATGTAGTCATGACTTAGGTTGGTGAGCCGGTAAAGTCAAAAAGGGGCCAAAGTACCTAGGAAATGCAATACTTCATATACATTAATAAAAATACATCGTTGGTTGCAATATGGACAAGGACAAAAGAGATAGGGGGCTATGATTCCACAAGAGAGGGGGCTTGAGGGGCTAAGTCTTATTATTATTATTTTATTTAACCATAATTGATTTTATGGAGAAAAGGGGTTACATGAGCTTCTTGGGGGAGGCCATGTGGTTCTTGATTTCCAAGTGATTATATAAACCCATCTTTGGTTTGTTTGGGGGTTCACTTGTTCTTATTCATTCATTGTGCACCCTTCTCACTCTTTCATCTTTAGGAGCCTCATTCTTGTTGAATTTGTGTGCTCTTGGTCTGAGCATGGATACAAATGGTTACATGAGGGTGGATTTGGGTGAAGTTGGGGGTCACTCTTCCCTTGGTTGGGCGCTCTTCCCTTGGTTCATCTTCTTCCCCTTGCTCCCTCATTCTTCTTCCTCTTCACTCACTATTGCTAGTTCGTGTGCTCCTGGAATGAGCATGGAAACGAATGGAAGGAAGAGGAGAGCCATTGTTGAATGGCTGTAATATTTTACGGATCATTCTAAGAGGGAATGAATGCCCGTGTGCATGAGCTTGATGGAAGTTTAGATAGAATTGTCCACAACTAAGAATCCTTGGAGTTTCCAGTTGGGAGATTTCCTGACTAGTAGCACTGTATCCCTAGAGAGAAATGGAACAACCTTAGGGACTGGATGACGAAGAAAGGTGTTCATTTATTTTGGTTGTGTAGGCTGAGGGGCAAAGAGAGTTGGAAATTAGGATTTGTTGTTTGGTTTGGAAACCTGAGATCTAGTTAGCCAACTGTTGAGTGTTTTAGATTTGGCCTAGGACCCATCCTTGTGGATTCCTAGCGCTGGATCGGGGGTGACATGTTGTTGAGAGTTAATGAACATAAGTGTCTATGGTTGGGAGGAACGTCCTTGGTTTGCAGCCAGTTGGTGAACATTTACTTGCAAAGAAAAGTGCTCTCTGTGTTTTCTATGTAATATTTATTTCCGTTGTGTATTTAATTATCTCTGAGATATGTATTTTTAATGTGCATGTTTGTTGGTTATTTTTTGTTCATGGAACGTTTTTTACTGATTTATGTTGTAGTAGGGATCTTTTCTTATGCATGTGGTTTTCATGCCTTTTTTTATTAATGAGAAGTCTTTTGAATTCAATATAAGTTTAGAGAACTGAGGCTTTGGACTGCAACGTGCCTTGTGTGCTGGTGGCTGGGTGTGTTGCAACTTGTCTAAGCCTGTTTAAGTGGTGTAGCCCAGCCTATGGGTGGTTGGGTACGTTACAAGAGGTTGTTAGCACTAGATATTGTCTTAAAAGGAACCCCAACTAGGTGGTATGCCACACATAGAAAGAGTATTAAGGACCGAGCTTAGTGTAGTAGACTCATGCAGATACACTTTGGACCTGAAGTAGAAGTAACTACACAGAAATACACAAAAGAAAGTGACTCAGTGGATCACATGGAAAAATGTAGGGCTTTATGGTGCTCAATATCAAAAACAGAATGGACGCACTAATTCATACACACATTGGATACAATCCCAAGTAATTGGTATTTAGAATTGGAGACACGTGGAGAGACAATAACATGGGAAGGATTGGTCTATAGATTCAAAGTCACATTCACATTTGAACATGAATCTCCCTCCATACAGGCATCCCTACAGGCCATCCGAACAAATATCTTCTTGAAGGTAGAATCAATGGAAGAATAACCCTTAGGCATTACACACAAATCCAAATTAACGGTCTAGAAGCTCTTGGAATGCTATAATGTCACAAAGGAGAAACATGATGAAGGGGACCCTAGGAATGTCCAAGTACCAGAGACAGAAGACACACATGTAGTAGAAGGGCCAAAGCTGGTATCTTCCACATACACATAACCAACAAGGACAAAGCAAGTAAACATTGGGACAACAAAGAATCCTAAGTTGGCACACATAGGAGACTATTGGAACGATGAGACAATTGAGAAGGTGGAAAACTTATTACGAGAATATATTGACTTATTTCCCACTACATTCTCTGAGATGAAGGGGATAGAAGGAGACTTAGGGGAGATGAATATTCCACTAAAACCTGGAGCTAAGCCAATACGACAAAGACTGTACAGGTTGAACCCGAGGTATAAGGAGAAGGTTAAGGTTGAATTAGATAGAATGCTCGATGCAGAAATCATTGAACCGGTCAAATAATCCGAATGGATTATCCCTATGCTAGTGCAGGACAAGAAGACTAGAGAGATTAGGATCTGCGCCAACTTAAGGAAGTTGAATGACGCATGCTTACATGACCCATTCCTAACACCATTCATCGATGAAGTCTTAGAGAACGTAGGGGGTCAAGAAGTGTATTCATTCACTGATGGATTCTCTGGGTACCATCAGATAAAAATCACACATGAGGACAGACATACAACCACATTTGTGATAGAATGGGGAAATTATCAATACATGATGATGCCATTTGGATTGAAGAATGCCCCTACAGTGTTTTCTAGAGTGGTTGTGGCTACATTCAAAGATTTCATCCATAAATTTTTGGAAGTGTACTTAGATGATTGGACTATATTTAGTCTACTATAGGATCATATCGAAGTTCTTTGGCTCATGTTAGATCAATGCAAACAATGTCATATTTCGTTGAACTTAAAGAAATGCATATTTCTTGCACCATTCAAAATTCTATTAGGACATATTGTATGCAAGAAAGGCCTATTTGTTGACCCAACCAAGATCATCGTTATTATGGAATTAATGTTTCCGACCTTAGTGAGACAACTAAGAGAAAATTTGGGCCATATTATTTATTACAAGAAGTTTATTAAGGGATACACGTAGATTACAACACCCATGGAAAAGTTGTTGAAGAAAGAAGTCAAGTTACAATGGAATGAGGATTTCCATAAGGGGATGGACACACTGAAACAGAGACTGGTCACTGCACCCATTTTAATCTTCCCATATTGGGACAAAGAGTTCCATGTCCATGCATCATCCATTGCACTGCGCATAGTGCTCTCACAACCTGGAGAAGGCGCGATCGATCATCCAATTGTGTTCGCAACTAGGAAATTGTATATATATGGAAAAAAATTATACTACTATAGAATGAGGAGGCCTGGCCATGGTCTATGCACTCCAGAAGTTCAGACATTACCTACTTGGGTCTCACTTCAAGATGTAAACAGACCATTCTGCATTAAAATACTTAGTCCATAAGCCTGCCTTAGGAGGCAAAATATGCAGATGGTTGTTACTATTTCAGGAATATGACTTTGAGGTCATCATAAAACTCGAGAAACTGAATGTAGGACTAGATCATGTTTCATGGATATTGATAGCAGAGGATGTAGATAATTTAGAGGATAGTTTCCCAGATGCACAATTATTCACAGTCGAGATGGTGGATGATTACTTCATGGACATTGTAGAGTTTCTACATATAGGTGTGGCTCCCTATGGCATGACAGTGACGCAGAAGAAACAATTGGTAGTCAAGGCAACAGACTATCAATTAATTGCAGTGAACTTGTATAAGTTGGGGGCAGATGGAATCTTGAGGTGTTGCATACTGGAACACGAAAGAACAACTATATTGGAGGAAGCACACAACGATATTGTTGGAGGACATTATGTAGGCAAAGCAACACCACATAAGATTTTATGCACAGGGATTTGGTGGCCTACATTATTCAAGGACACAAAAGAGTATTTCCATTCCTATGACATATGCCAAAGAGTGGTAAACCATCTCGATGTGACAAAATGCCATTAAATCCACAAGTTACGTTGCAAGCATTCAATAAGTGGGATATTGATTTTGTGGGTCCCATCAACCCACAAGCAAGGAGATTAGGAGCAAGGTACATCATCACTACGACCGAGTATTTAACCAAGTGGGAAGAAGCAACACTAGTTAATGATTGTGTTACATTGACTATTGTTTGGTTTCTATTTTAGATTGTAGTCACCAAGTTTGAGTGTCCGCGCATATTACTTAGCGATCAAGGTACACACTTTCTTAACCAAACCATTGCTGCATTAACTAAGGAATTCCATATTCATCATCATAAAATTACACCATATCACCCTCAATCTAATGGCACAGTAGAAACTTTCAATAAAATTTTGGAGAATGCTTTGACAAAGATCTGCAATGTTGGAAGAGACGATTGTGTCTTACACATCCCGCCGATACTATGGGCATACAAAACTACAAGTAAGAATATGACAGGGCATACATCATTCTGGTTGGTCTATGAACAAGAAGTAATAATGCTAATGGAGTTCATTGTACCTACTCTACGCATTGCAACCATCATTGAGCTCTCGGACACCGATGCAATAGAGGAGAGATTGGTGCAGTTATTCCAGCTTGAGGAGGACAGGTTTCTAGTCGGATTCCATCAACATGTGCAGAAATCTAGAGAGAAGGCCTAGCATGATCGACACATTAGGACCAAGAAATTCCAAGTCAATGCCTTGGTACTACTCTATGACAATAAGTATCTACATCACACAGGGAAGATTCACATGCACTGGTTAGGGTCGTATGTGATCCAATAGATAACAAAGACAAGTGTTGCGCAGTTGGGAACCTTAGATGGAAAGATCTTGGATGGAATGGTGAATGGAAGTTAGTTGAAGATCTACAAAGATATTCTATCGTCTGCGCAGTGACTTGTGCAGCGCATAAACCCTTGTATTGTAATAGATGTACCATAGTAGCAAAAAAAGCAACAAAAACCAAATAAAAAGTAGAAAAAGGGAAAAACAATAAAAAGTTAGTGATAGGAGACATAAAAAGAATAAGTTAAATCCCAAGGTATCAGAACTTGCACATATAGACTGATCATCTTACACGAAGTGAAAACTAATTCAAGTTCAACGAGAAGATATGGACATGCTCGCCTGTGACGAGCAATGCATTACTACGCAAGATGGAATGAAAAGATCATTAACTACAGTAAGGCACAGAAAAGAAAACTAAACAACCAACATGATGGGTCATTAAAGCACTGCAGAAGCATTAAATCCAAAAAGTCATCGAAAATCTTGGAGTGATCAACAATATGTAAGGAGGATCATAACGCGTATTTGGAACTTAAAGGGAATTTAGTTAACCAGTTACCCACTTCAATGCCAGATTGGAAAAGGTAGTTAAGGCAAGATAAGATGGGTCTACTTGGCACAAACACACCAAATACTAAGTGGGAAGGAAATTCTAAGTTATATTTTGCATGCAAGCCAGAAAAAACAGAGAAGAATTTCCCCAAGTCAAGGTACAATGACCCACATAGGTATAGAGAGTTCATCTGCAAGTTCAACATATATCGAAAATGGCGCCACCGTGGGTAGGAGCACCTTCTAGTACATCAAGAAAACATTCCAAGCAACCAGTAGATGTTGAGCTAGAATAAGTTCATGGACCTTCAAACCCGACACCTCTCGAATTTATTTACAAAGATTATGTGCCTCCGCAGACGGATGATGCACCCTTAATTACAGTACCATCGAATGCCAAATATTCATTACCCATGACACCAGTCTCAAAGGGTGTTAGGAAAGATGAGGACATGATTGGCAAGGTGAACAACTTGAAGTTCATGGATCATGACATCACAGACACACAAAACTTCCCTGAGTTGGCTAGGGATCAATATTTATGCACAGAGACAAACCCTGGAACAGGAAAAAATTGGGTGGAAGTACATGCATGGGCATCAGGTCTGGAGAAAGTCAGGATACTTAAGTTGTTCAAAATTCCACATTTTTGATGGAGTAATGAAATCAATGCATGTGTCAAGGTATTTCTCAGTTGTGTCCATGGAGGAACACTTTGGATAGATCCCATGATTTCAATTGATATAACACTAATTGTGCGCATTACATTGTTGAGCAAGGCAGGCGAAGACTCGGCCTTACTATTTCTAAAAATGGGAGATGAGCCCTCTTCGAGACCATCAAAGACAAGTACGATATAGTTAGATGCAAACACGATCTGGATGTAAAGAGCATCAGTGACCAAGAGGTCAAGTTTACAACACATGTTTTGGCCTGCAAGTTATTGCGAAAATGTCGAAAGGACAAGGTACCAACAACAGTCATCGTCGCGACAGAGAGATGAAAGGAAGGTGTGCAAATGAACTGGGCCACCTTCCTTGTGAATAAATTCTTATAGGCCCGCACAGAAGCCCAGGAAAAAGGCGTTGAATTTCATTATGCATGGCTACTTATTCTTATTGCACTGGTTGGATGGAAGGAACCCGCATTCTACCAGCGCATGCGTGTTTCAGGTCACAATCCATATGTTGCTAGATACACCAACTCATGTCACTCCACCATAAAAAGAAGGAAGACTGATACCAACATTGTGTTTTACTCATATTTTCAGTTCATCTCAAAAGTGGTAGAGGCTACGGTACCAATTTCCGAGGAATCCATTATCGCCTACCGGGACGTCGCGTGGTTAAAAGCCGACATGCACCACCTCTATGTGCAAGCCAAGAAGGATCATTCACGATAGGAATTACCAATCAATTACCAGCTAACATTGGAAGAGGTGCATGCCATAATCAATGACTAGGTTGACGACTGGAAGAACCCATACGATCAACCAGGGTCCTCCCAGGAGCACGAGGACCAAGGACAAAGCGAGGAGGAAGAGGCTTCGGTCCAAACAAATGGCACAGACAAGCAATAGGGCAAAACGAAATTCCCTAAAGTTGGCCTCAAAAGGAAATATCAGGAGCCAGAACAGACAGGAGGGACGCCCAAAAAGATAGGGGGATCATGAAAGAAAGCAAAAACACAACACCAGACCCCATTTTATATCTTGAGTGACGATGATATGGATCACATTGGATTATTTATCCCCGATTCCATTCAAGAGATTTGGGAGGACGCTACGACAAGGCATGAGGACCACCAGAAGAAGGTCTAGGATTAGTTGAGAGTCCTACAACAACCATTAGAAACAACATGCGTTGTGAAAGACCCCAAGACATGGGATGGCCCTTCTACAACAAACAATACAGTCGAGGTTGGTGCCTAGAAGATCTAATCCAACCCTCAGGGGAGAATTGTGTTGGGTATGTGTTATATTCTTTGCATGAGTAGTCTGTCTTGCATTTTTGCCTCATTTTTTGTGTTGCCTCGATTTTCATGTCCATTATTGGGTAGTTTTTCGGCACATGGCTTTTGCCGATGGTTTTCTATTTCCAGTTAAGGAATTAGGGTTGTTGACTGATCTAGTTCATTAGGTTAGGGTTTTGGATGTCGCTAGATCCTATATGTATATTGTATTGTAAACAATGTATCACCGTGAATGAATATAGAATATGTTGTTTTTCCCAGTTTGGGTTTCTAGGGTAAAAATATCTGTGTAATGTTTGTATTTGCCTTTGTAAATTTTATGTTCTTTGACTGAAAACCTGTTTGCAGTAAATATTGTACAAGGTTAAAATCTACATTTGTTATCAGAGCTTTGTTGGCTTTAGGGAGATGCCTTTGTGGTCAAGGGTTTGGCTCGAGACTGTAATAAGCCTTATTATAGTGGGAGATCTATGGTATTGATTTTTTAGGTGAAAATAAATGGCGAGCAATTCGAAAATGGAGATCGAGGAGTTTAATAGGAAAATTTTGAATTGTGGAATCTTGAGATGGAAGATTTGTTGGTGGATAGAGATCAATGGATCATGGTAGATCTGGGTACTGCACCTACAAGAACTTCAATAGATGAATGGAAAAAGTTGGATCGAAAGGCGAAGAGAAAAATCCGATTGTGTCTCTCAGATTCATTATTACTGAATGTATCAGAGGAAGCTACAACCAAGGATTTATGGTATAAGTTGGGGAAGTTGTGTGAGTATAAGTACCTAGTGAATAAACTATTGCTAAGAAAGAAGCTGTATAACCTGAGGATGAGAGATGGAGACTTGGTGGTAGAGCATTTGAACACCTTCAATATTGTGGTAAGTCAGTTAGTATCTATTGAGATTAAAATTTCAGATGAAGATAAATGTATTAGTTTACTGTGTTCTTTACCAAACTCATGGGATAGTCTAGTTGTGGCCATAGGTAGTAATACAACGACCTTGAAGTTTGATGAAGTGGTCTCATCCTTGTTGTCGGAGGAGATGAGACGGAAGAATATGGAAGGACAGAGCATCGACACATTATTTGCAAGAGGACGTTCCTAGGAAAGAAATAGATCTAAGTTCTCAAGTGGGAGATTTAAGTCTAAGGGTAGATCTAAATCTCCCAGAAATTTCGTAAAGGTATCTTGGAGATGTGGAAAAGAAGGGCAGTACAAGAAGCAGTGTAGATCCAAAGTTGAGAAAAAGAAGGGATCTGAAGAATCTCCTTCTAGAGAAGAAAATACCTCCAAGGAAGAAGGAGGGAATGTGTACTTGGCTTCTTCAAGCACACATGTAGATCATGAGGCATGGTTGGTTGACTCTGGTGCATCCTTTCATATGACTCCCCATAGGAAGTGGTTCTATGAATATGAAAGATATGATGGAGGTAATTTTTTCTTAGGTGATGATTCGACAACCAAAATCATATGACGAGGAAAATTCAAGTTGAGGCTCATAGATGGAAAGATTAGAACACTACCTGGTGTTATGCACATCCCATGTTTGGCCAAAAATCTGATTTCTGTAAGCAAAATGGATGATGCAGGGGTAAAAACAACCTTTGAAAGGGAAACCTATAGGATGGTTCGAGGAGAAATGGTGTTGTTGAAGGGAGTTCGGTTTGGAACTATGTATAAGATGCAAGGAAGCACTATTAGTGATGGGTGTAATAGTTCCATTTTTCATGAGATTGGAGTTGAATAAGAAAGAACTACTATAGTCTCTGGAGAAAAGGTTATGTTGTGGCATCAAAGACTGGGGCATATTGGAGAGAAGGGTCTTCGACTACTACACGGTGAAGGTATGGTTGAAGGTATGTCTAAATGCTCTTTGGATTTTGATTTTTGTGAACATTGTCTATATGGGAAGTAGAATTGGGTAAGATTCCCCTCTGGTGCAATGAGGGCAGAAGGAATTTTACAGCTAGTTCACAGTGATGTTTTTGGACCTGTGTCGGTCCCACCATTGGGAAAATTTGTGTACTATGTCTCATTTATAGATGACTTCTCAAGAAATATATTTCTTGGGGAAGAAATATGAAGTCTTTGACAGGTTTAAAGAGTTTAAGTCTCTTGTTGAGAATCAAACAAAGAAAAGAATTAAGGTGATGAGGACAGATAATGGCGGAGATTTTTGAGGGAATTACTTTGAATAATTCTGTAAGAAGTGAAATATAGCAAGGCAAAAGACTACTCCATATACACTCAGCAGAATGGAGTTGCAGAAAGGATGAACAAGACATTGATGGAAAAATCAAGGTGCATGCTCAATGGTGCCAATTTAGGGCAAGAATTCTGGGCAGAGGCAGTGGGTATTGCATGTTACCTAGTCAAAAAATCACCCTCATCAACAATGGATGACAAGACTCCACAAGAGGTATGGACTGGTAAGGAACCTTCTCTCACACATCTCAAGGTATTTGGCTGTGATGCATATGTTCATGTTTCAAAGGAAAACGAGAGTAAGCTAGATAAGAAGGCTGGAAAGTGTATCTTTATTGGATATAAAGATGGTCTCAAAGGTTATAAGCTTTGGAACCTAGAAACTAAGAAGGTAGTGTATATACGAGATGTGGTATTTAGAGAAATGAATGAGTTTGTTAAACAGGAAGTCCTACCAAGTAAGGAAGAACCAGAGAAAATAGAGTTTGATTTAAAGGATGATGAATCAGACTCTACATAAGAACAAGAATCAAAAGAAGAATATCCTCATACTCCAGTATTGAGGAGATTGGTTCGACAAAGAAGGCTACTAGAAAGGTATACTCCAGGTTGAGGGAATTGATTTTGGTGATATTTTTTCTCCTGTTGCCAAGTTAACCTCTATAAGATTTCTATTATTTGTTGCTACTACATTTGATTTTGAAGTAGAACAGATAGATGTGAAGACATCATTCCTACATGGGGATATATAGAAAGAAATCTATATGAAGCAGCTAGAAGGATTTGTTGTGAAGGGAAAGAAGGAGCTGGTATGCAAGCTAAAAAAGTCCCTGTATGGTTTGAAACAATCACCAAGGATGTGGTATCAAAAATTTGATACTTATATGTTGGGACTTGGCTTCACAAGAAGCAAAGATGATCATTGTGTGTATTTTAAATTAATTGGTGATCATTTGATTTATTTGGTATTGTATGTGGATGACATGTTGTTGATAGGAAACAACAAGGAGATTATCCAAGATGTGAAAACTCAGTTGTCCTCTAAATTTGACATGAAGGATCTCGGTGCTTCAAATTTCATTTTGGGCATGGAAATTAAAAGAGATAGGAAAAAGAGGAAACTCTGGTTAAACCAGAGAAAATATGTCGAGACAATATTGCAGAGGTTTAATATGCAGGAATGTAAACTGGTCAAGGTTCCTATTCATGTTTGTGTAAAGTTATATGCGGGATCAGTGTCCCAAGACACATGAAGAGGAGGAGGACATGTCTTTTGTTCCATATGCGAGTGCAATTGGCAGTTTGATGTATGCAATGGTATGTACTATACCAGACATTTCTCATGCAGTGGGAGTTTTGAGCAGGTATATGTCAAAACTAGGGAAGGAGCATCAGACAACAGTAAAAAGGGTTTTCAGGTATTTGTGTGGCATTGCTAGCTATGGATTGTGCTACCAAGAAAGACTGGGATTGGATAGAGTGGTGGATATACATGGCTTTGTGGATGCAGACTAGGTTGGAGATCTAGATCATAGGAGATCTACAAGTGGGTATGTGTTTAACCTGTTTGGAGGAGCAATAAGTTGGATGAGAAAAAGACAAGTTGTAGTGGCACTTTCAACTACATAAGTTGAATACATGGAAACCACTCATGCAAGTAAGGAAGCAGTATGGTTACAAAGATTGTGTTCAGGTATTAGGTTGGTACAACAAGCTGTAAGGATAGATTGTGACTATCAGAGTGTGATTTTTCTGGCGAAGAACCCGACTTATCATTTAAAGACAAAGCATATTGATATTCAATATCACTTTGTGAGAGACATGGTTGAAGTAAATAAAGTATTGTTGATGAAGGTGGACACTTTGAAGAATGTTGCAAATTCATTAACAAAATCTATGAGCACTGAGAATTTCTCTTGATGTAGAGGATCCATGGGCAGTGTTGCTCTGGATTGTTGACTATGTAACCCTGTAACCCCCTATATGCAAAGAAAACAACAAGTGGTAAAATGTTGGGTATGTGTTATATTCTTTGCATGAGTAGTAGTGTTTGCATTGCGCCGAGCATGTAGGGGTTCGGGGGCAATGCCCCCGAGAATTTTTTTTTTCCTCAGGAAATGTGTCGCATTTTTCCTCATTTTTTGTGTTGCCTCGATTTTCATGTTCATTGTTGGGCGGTTTTTTGACACATGGTTTTGGCTGATGGTTTTCTATTTATAGTTAAGGAATTAGGGTTGTTGACTAAACCAGGTCATTGGGTTAGGGTTTTGGATGCCACTGGCTCCTATATGTATATTTTATTGTAAACAATGTATCACCATGAATGAATATATAATATGTTGGTTTTCCCAGTTTGGGTTTCTAGGAGAAAAATATCTATGTAATGTTTATATTTGCCATTGTATCTTTTCTGTTCTTTTACTGAAAATTCGTTTGCAGTAAATATTGTACAAGGTTAAAATATACACATCGCACTATACAACTTAAGTTCGTCGAGTTGGAGTTACCAGCGGGTGCATTGTAGGAACAACTTGCGGCTTTATGTCAACTTAATATCGTGGTCTCCAGCTTACCCATCCATAGGATATAGGAACTCCAAGCATTGTTGGTTTAGGGGATAAGGAATCGAGGCAACACTGCACACCAAGACTTAGTCAAATTGAGGGACGAAAGCACCCACATATAGACGTAGTATGATACGACACTGCGGCAAAAGAAGGAGCTTGAAGATAGAATGGAAGAAATTTTGAAGACCCAAGAGAGTGCAGAACAAAGGGAAACAAAATCCCAAAAGGAGAAGGATGACATGGACACTATGGTATAGAGGATCGAGGTCGTTGTCCAAAATTTATACAAGAAAGTACCTGAATTCCCCCTGGTCATCAAGGCCACCATGGAGGAACAATTGTTGAAGATTGGGGATGTTATGAAGATATTCCGAGAGAAGGTCCAAGATCTCCAACAATAGACCACATCAGGCACACCACCTGAGGTGTGCGAGGGTAGACCGTGGATGACAACAATGATAGTTGTTAAGATTAATGAATTTGAAGGTGATTATGCATGCCTTTGCAAGGAAAGCACCAAATTATGGGGAGAACTCATGGAAAACCCAAAAATGCGGGACGTAGAGGCCAAACCTTGAGCAACGCAAGAGCAGGCCAATGAGGCAACAGAAAAGGCGACAACCTTGCCACTAGTTGAGTGAATGGCGGTCATTTTGATGCAGTGACAAGCATATGTTGAAGTAGAGAGATTAAGGGACCAACAAAAGTTCCTTCAACAAAGACTTGGACCTAAGCAAGAGGAAGCGATCAAGATTATTGGAGACTTGTCCACCATTTAGGAGAAGGTCAAGTAGGTTGTGGTTGATATCGAGAATAAACTGCATGATTTGATCGAGCAGGCCACTGAGGAAATCATCACCAAAGAGGCCACCATTGTCACAGAGGTGGAAACAACTAAGGCTATGGAAAAACAATTCATTGTAGCATGGAAGAAAAAGAAATAGGTCTGAGTGGCTTGGTACAAGCCACAGGTGAGTGTTAGGGGCCTATTGGATAGACAATTTTTATATAATTTTGAGAAAAATCTAAGTACAAATAAAGCACACAGAAGGAAGGATTCGCGCAGATAGTCAAAATATTGGACATGCAGTTTTTTAATATAAAAGCCTAAGTATAAAATAAGAGCGCAAAAGGAAGGAATCACATAGAAGGAAGGAATCACACAAAGGGAAGGATTCACACAGAATATAGAAAGGCTACAGAAGGACACGAAGGACGGTGACAAAGCAAAGACAAAATGATAAAGTAAGCGAGCGAGAAAAGGACATGCAAACAACAATAGTACGACTTTACAAAAATAGGAGGACAACAGAAAAGTTGTAAAAAGAAAAAGATGTAGAATAAGACAAATATCCAGTTAACTAAAGATAACTATGCCATGCATTGTAATGGGTTAATTTGGGCTTGATAAGAATAGAGCTTGAAACCCTATATTTTGGGGTACAAATATGTAACGAGATTGGGATATATATATATATATATATATATATATATATATATATATATATATATATATATATATATATATA
>ML806605.1:3562-29692 GCA_009831015.1 Picea engelmannii | reverse complement strand
AGAGAGAGAGAGAGAGGAGGTGCGCATAAAAGAGAATTGAGGTTATGGAAAGATATTGAATGTAATATTTAGTTAGTAAGAAAGAAGATGAATAAAGAAGGAGTTTAGAAAGGATATGGTGTCTTGTGTTCTTACTTGTCTTTATGCATTCAGGAATGATGATATACTTCACAAAATGAATTTAGTCTAGGAATTGGTTATGCTGGAATGTTCATGTATGGCTGTGATAGTTAGGTAATAATCAAGAACATATATAAGTTAAATGATTCACACATCAGCCTCCCTTTCCCTTACTGCTATAGAAACTTGGTTCTTGTAGCCCCAATAGATACCTCAGGTGAGACTTCATTGACGTAAGTAGGTGATGTCAAAAGGTATGGTGTCTTGAGGGTTTTGTTGGTCACGGTCAATCCGAACCATGGGTCTGATAACCCATGCACAGACAAGAAGCAACCAACAATCACTCAAGAAATGGACAATGCACACATGACAGTACATAGATGGATCAGGTGTGTTGACATGCATACCACATCAGTGCACCTAGGAGGTCCACGTGCGAATACCTAGTTGTGCCACATGTTATGGTGGTTTGTCAGTTTAAGGGGATGGTTTGTGACATGAATTCATTGCCATGTGTTGGTAAAAGTGGTAGTGTTGGTTCATATTCCTGGTGTCTTGGGTGGTGACTATGTTGGGATATCGGAATGTGCAAGATTATACTCTAGTAGTGGTGACGACCCAGATCCGGTTTCGCTAGTGGGACAACATCCAAGTTATGGGAAATGTTCCTGAGTATGGTTCTAGTAAGTAGAAGCATAATGAAAATGCCATGTGTCGAGGTGGAAGTTGTGCCAAGCGATCGTGTGTTGTTGTTCGAATGTACAAGTAGGCGGGCGATGAGGTTCCATAGGTGGCTTGGTGTGTGATTAGTGTAATTGGCATTGCTTATACAGGTTTCCTAGATGAGGATAGATGGCGACAATTCTGAACTGTGGCGTATACAAAGTTCATTTGAAAAGAGGGAAAAGATCAAAAGTTGTGGTTTATATGGGGCTTACGAAGAGTTCAAGTGATGTGAAAGATATAGTTGTAGCGTTGCGTGTCGAGTCCTTTTGTGAACCAAGTTCATGTACAAGTAACTGGAACTGGATTAAGTGTCTTTTTTTGTGTTATTAAAATGGAATTTTTTCAACAGAGTAAAACCAAGAAAAAATTAAATGCAGAGGAAGAGGATTTAGTGGACAAAGACAAGGATATATTTTATCTAGTCCTGTGTTTTGATTCTTTAGACCTATACAGGGATGTTATGCAGAATTATAGAGATCCGGTTGATCATTATCATGCATGGGAATCCAATTTAGAAAAAATTGTGGTTCCCCAAGTCTATGACTTTCCAGAGTTTGTGGTCTCGTGTGCGTCCAAGTATATTCCCTCTAAAAGAGCTATCATTTCCAAAGATGGGTCTGTAATCATTGGAGCGACGACTAAATCCATTGCTGAAAATTTAAGGTGGCCATTAGAACCTGAGAGTGAACTGCTGAATGAATTTGTATTAATCAAATGTTTCAAAGAGTTGAAACCTCATGATAGAGTGATTCTATTATAGTATTATCTATGCAGAAATGTTGATGTTCCTGTGGATAATGTTATTCTTGAATCTAGTTTATTTCCTAAAATTCCAAGAAAAAATATTTCCATGATCTATGTGATTTTGGGAAAAGATAAGGACCTTGTGGTTGATGAGTTTGTGCTAGGGCTTATGGCGTCAATTTGTGTATTCGAAACTAAAATGTTCATCAAATTCAATTACATTCAATTTTTAGTTGATCAAATTCATTATCAATTATTGGAATTTGTGTCTCTTAGAAGTTTCATATACCAATCTTACCTGGTTCATTGGTTCTTGTTTTTTCAAGCCACCCATTTTACACCCCTTGGATTAAGAATTAAAGATGAGATTAGTAACTCGATGTCAGTGATTCGTTGGACTAGTCTGATTAATAAGACGTGTCTGAATGTTGGATTCTCAAAGTATATTGACATGTTTATGTCCAAAGCTTATGAGGTGATATATAGTGAAACCCCTTCCCCCCCTAAATTTTCCCTGAATGCAAAAAATTATTACAACTTAGCCCATATAACATAGTAGGAGACTGGTATATATTTGAGAATTACATTGAAATCAGATTCTATGGCTGTGAACTTCGACCTTTCCTTTTACCTATTTTCTTGACTCCCAGAGTCTTTGCACTTGAATACATTAGACAAAGATTGAATGCAGATGATGTCCATTTCTTGTCAAGAAAGTATAAGGATACTTTCAAATTGAAAAAAGAGGTAGGACCTTTTATTGTGAATTCCAGATCATCATTGCAGGTAGTGGCAAAGGTTATGTCAAATGTGGGATTTCAAGAAGGAAAAACATGGATATATGTCCCTTATTTTTTGATTTCATCAAAAAGGATTTCACATGGTCAGAATCCTTATCATCATGAGAAAAAAGTGGAGGTGGAGGTGCTAGCAAACTAGAGTAGTTGGAAAGATGTGAAAAATATCTTGAAAGTGCATGGTAAAATACCAGTAAGTCCAGTAACAAAGACTCCCAAGAAGTTTGAGAGGATATTGAAGAGAAATGATATATAGTCAAGTTCAAAGGATTCAGAAATAGAGGAAGACAAGTCAGCAAAAGGGAAAGAGACAGAGGTACTTGACAAATAGGAAGAGCAATAATTATAGGAAGAAGTAGTGCCAGTGGACAAAGAACCTATTATAGTTGTGGAAGTTTCATCATCAGAGAAGGTTAACAATATAGAGTGTCATAATGAAAAAATGTCTTTGAATATGGATCAATCAAAGCATATTGATTTTGTTAACCAATTCGGGGATATCAGTAAAATGAGTTCAAAGATCATGAAGAATATTATACCCAAAATCTTTGATCAAGGAGGATCACACAGAAGGATGCTCTATGTTGTTGACTATGAAAAGGGTAGGTTGAATATAGCAGTGATGGAGAGAAACGAGAAAAAGAAAGTGTCAAAGGTGTCTATTGATCTCAATATAGTGCATCCATTGGATAAAATGGATTTGCATGGAAAAACTAGAGAAATGTTGAATAGAGATGTGATGATTATCAATTTGGGAATAAAGAAGATGGAAGTTGTAAATGAAAAGCTTAGAAAGCAGCTTAAAATTAGAAATTGGCGAATAGAACTAGGAAAATAAGAGTGGAGGAATTAGAACAATGGGTAATGTTCTTGGGAGCCAATCCAGAAGACATGGCATCTGTGAAAGCCCTGGTGAAAACTAAAGAAACAGAGATCCAGGCACTGAAAAGAAGGCTTAAAATTCCTGAAATCGAACATGTACAAACTCCATAGTTGCGGGGTATGCAAGCAAAAAAGGATGAACTCATGAAGAAAATGGTGCAAATGGGAGAAGAGATGGAGTTACATAAAAAACATAATGAAATTTTAAAGGGAGAATGTACTTCATCAGGTGTATTAACATCAATAGATGCAAGAGATGGATTGTCAAAAGCACTGATAGACTTGGATCTAAAGGGAGTTGAAATTGAAAAATTGAAGATAACAATTGCAACACAGGATGAGGAAATGAAGGATAAGGATAAATTCATTGCAAAATATGAAAAACTAAAATCTAAGATGTTGATAGACATTGAATAGTTGAAAAACAAATTGTGTGGAAAATGTTATTTGGTAGGGGATAGACACATTATCTGGGATGAAATCATAAATGAAGTTGCCAATATATGGGATTATTTTAGGATAATTGGTGATGACATGTTATTAACAGATGAAGTTATAAAATAATAATTTCAGGAATGAGGAACTCAAGCACAAGTTGCTAGCCATATTATTAAGTTCCTAAGTTCCAATTCCAATGAAACATTAATAAGAAAAGGTGTGAAAGAAAGAACCACAATGGTTATGGAGGCCGAAAATATTTTGCAAAAAGGAATTTATTGCAAATTGCAGAGAAGAAATGCACAATGGTGAAGGAAAACATTGACTCTTTCAAAAATATATTTGAAAACATAGTCAAGTTGGGGTTATCTTTAGCTTTGAATGACAAAGGAAGGCTCTTATAAAGCGAAAGTTAAATAAAGATTTTGTTCATAGAAAGAAAAAATGAGACAAATTTCCAAGGTATGGATGACAATTTAAGAGGGTAAACTACTGTGGATGTGTTGAGACATGATTTCTATATTCTGTGGGAAATTAAAAATCAATTTTCAAAGCCTCCTACATATGAGAGATACATTGAGCTAGATATTGCATTGAGATAAATGAGTTCATTCTGGTATCCATCAAGGAAAACATGGTGTAACACCCCTGTTTCCCCCAACTTGTAATTAATCATTAATTAGGATTACCATGACGTGGCATGGGAATAATGTAAATGTATTATTGTTTGAATTGCCAATAAATGACTGTGGGGGTGAAGCCTTGAAAGTACTAGCCATGATATCACTAGAGGAAATAGCGTGAAAACGATAAGAGAAAAGTTAAAAAGAAAAGGACCGATGGTTGAACCCTCAACCACCCTCATGAATGGAAGCATGGTCTAGCTGTAGAAGGTCAGCCCAAAGTACCACAGGGTCCTGCAGACCTAAGACGGACCTGGGTTTCCTTCTAATAGAAGGAACAATATAGGAGGGATGTGCGTGCAAGGCACACAAGGCAATGCAAAGAGGAGAGTGGAGAATGCAAAAAACTCTCCACTCTCCTCTGAGGCCGTGATAGAGAGGAAAATATCTGAGAGTATGCAAAGAACGAGACCCGAGCAGAAGGTCGCGAGCTTGATGCTGAGGAAGCATCTGATAAACCTCGTTGAGGTCGTAACAGAGAGGAAGAATCTGATAAACCTCGTCGAGGTCGTGACAGAGAGGAAAATATATGAGAGTATGCAGAGAATGGGACCCGAGCAAAAGTTCGTGAGCTTGATGTTGAGGAAGCACCTAAAAAACCTCACGAAAAATGTGAAAGAGAAAGGATTGTTGAGAATTGGCATAAATTCCCTGGTGATATCATGGCTTGGCACGGGGGTGGCCAGCGCACTAAGAATGAATGCCTCTGAGCCTATGGTTGGGTGGAAGGACGAACACCCAGAGTCAGTTGGATACCACCTGTAATAGATAAGTAATCTCATATCTTGTGTATTTAAGTGGTAATTGTGAATTAAAGTTGAATATCCTATGAATGTTGCAGGGATGGACATGTTTGCTTAATGGTTATACTGTATCCTTTCAATTCTACCTAATTTTGTATTTAAGAAAATAAGAAATTCGTTGGCCTGTACAGGTAAAGGCCTGAGCCCTGTGGTGGCTCAAGTTAAAATAAGTGAACTTTGAATTTGTTGTCTTTAGGCATAGCCTCACATGTGCATGTTGTCACTCTCAGTTGCTCTGAAGGAAGGGGTCGGTTAAGCTTAGGAGAGGTAGTGCATGTATGCACAGAGCCTCTGTGAGGCGGGCAGAGATCGAGAATGCCCCTTAAGCTCTAGAGTTGATAAATGAATGCAAGAGGTGTGTGGAGGATTTCTCTAAGTGTTAAGTTCGGGAGAATTAGCGTAAAATACCTAAGTACTTAAGGAGCTGACAAAACTCAGGTAGAATAGTGAGTTTCAGGCACGAAAGGAAAGACCCTTTCGTTTGAAAGATGAATGGATGAGCTTAGTTTTGGAGGAGCCAAGGTTCTTCATGAACATTGGATATAGAAAAGGAACAAAAGCGTTAACCCTTAGAGCCCTTTGGATTTAATGGGTTCGGCGAATTGAGCATATTCGTCGCACAGGAGGTGAAACCCCCGAAGTCTTGAAGTCTCGAATTGATGTGGACTGTGAATCTATGGATCCTTCAGGATCCCTCATGATCGTTCGATCATGGGGATGCGAGCATTAACATCGAGATCATGTGGGAGCCCATGTGTCGAGCGATAGGGTTGCCAAATTTCCCTCTCAGAGTGGAATGCACTGGGACCCAAGGGACCCTTGAATGAAAGTTACAAATTGTAGATCTCTGGGGTCACGTAGATACCCTCGAACCATCAGATTGAGGCTATGGTCAGCCCAACGCTAACTGACCCCAGGATAAAAGATAATCTTGCATCACAAATCTCCTGAAGAGCTGAAGCATATTTGATTCATACAAGACAAGGGGACATGTGTCTTCATAACCTACACTCTGAAGAGATTTCACTCTGAAAGAACCGAAGTGTGAAGGCACAAGTATTTCTGAACGTCAGAGTCCCAAAGTCATCCCAGCTATCCGTTGGAAGGGACGCATGGCAGAAGATCTACCATTTCAGAGGAAAGTCACTCTGGGAGAAAAGGGGATGTGTTGAACAAGAACTTCTTAAGGCCGGAGAGCCAAAGTTCATCTGAGCAGTCTATCAGCTGAGGACAGGTGTCAACAGATATTCCATTTAAGAAGATAGCCACTTCAGAGGAAAGTGGGGTCATGCGATTTAAGAACTCCCGAAGCCCAAACTACCAAAGTAAATCATGACCATCGATATAAGAAAGACACGCATCATCAGATCGCAGAGTCTAGAAGTGCGAACTTTGGAGGAAAGGAAGTGGATCATTGACCAGAAGTCATCCAAAGCTCCAAAGGTAAGGAATCATCCTAGCCATTCATTGTCAGAACACGTGGGTGCTAAACATTTACTCTAGGTGAAAGTCACTCCGGAGGAATTGAGGAGTAAAGGCACAAGAAATCCTAAAGGTCGAAGCGTTGGAGTTCATCAGAACCCTCCATTGGAATAGGACGCGTGGCGTGAGATTCATCACTTCGAAAGATTAGTACTCCGGAAGAAATAACGTGGAGGATCATTGACCGCAAGTCGCCCAAGGTGGGACAAAGGATGGATATCGATTGTTGATTGGGGAAAACATGTGACACTCGATCTGTAACTCTAGGTATGGAGCACTTCGGAGGAAAGAGAGGAGTGTTGACTGCAAGTCGCCCGAAGTGGGGAAAAGGATGGATATCGACCATTGATTGGGAAAAACATGTGGTGCTTGATCTATAACTCTGGGTACAGAGTACTTCGAAGGAGAAAGTATTTAGAGCATTTGAAACTCCCGAACGCCGAAGTCCCAAAGTGAATCAGGGCTGTCAAAATATTTGAGGACACACGACGTTGGATTGTGAACTTCAGATATATTTCTCTTCAGGGGGATTCACGCAGTTGTTGTCTTAGCGCCTATTGTCTCGGCATCTAGTCATATCCCACAGTCATATGCGAGTATAGTTGGATGGAGGAACTCGAATAACTTGGAGAGGATATCTACCAACTCGGAGCTTGGTTCAGAGCATGGAGACTGTGGATGAAAAGATCTAGAAGAGAAGAATGGAACAGAGACCCCGAATGGGGGTTTTGATTCTCCTAAGAAGAGAAAAATTTTGACACCCCACCTGTTGGATTACTGAGAGGGGGGGTGAATCAGTAATAGAGAAATTTAATCCCTTTTAACCATATAATCCAAGTGTTATATCAATGAATCATTATCATCCAATAATTGCAGAGTAAATAAGCAATGAACAAATGAACAAACATACACATACACAGTACACTAGTGTTTTACGTGGAAACCCAAATCGAGAGAAAACCACATAATGCTTTTTATTATGTGTCTTGAAGAGTTACATTCATTGGAAGCACCAACTTCCTTTATTTTCTAGGTACAACTGGAAGGAGGCTCCAACCCCCTAGTTTCTCAGGCTACAACGTGAGGGAATCTCCAACTCCCCAATTCTCTGGCTACAACCAGAAGGAGGCTACAACCCCCTATGTTGTCTAGCTACAACCAGAAGGTGGCTACAACCACCTGTCCTTGCCCCGTCCTGCCACCCTGAAGTAGAAGTAGAATGATGTAACCACTGTCAACCTGTCACTGTGAGATATACCGCTGTAAACCTGTACCAATAAATCTGAACCATGCATCAACCTGTACCTCAACCTGTACCATAAACAAGTGCATCAATCATGCACCAACCTGTACCAAATAACATGTAATCAACCTGTATCATAAACAAGTGCATCCAACCATGTACCAAGTATGCACTAATCATGTTTAAACTACTCATCAACTATGACTCATCAATATGTACCAACATCATCAACTATACACCTCATGTATGTGCCAACTCATCAACTACTTGTCTCAACCATGTACTCAACATGTACCTCAACCAAAAGCCCTCATCACTTTCATCATCCAAATCTGTTTTGTATCTTTATAATATAACTGGTGTATATTATCACATTTCTGCAAACCTTCCTTAACTTCAACAACAAGAGACTAGCATTTTCATCAAACTTTTCTTTGGTCTCACATGCCTAGTTTTGGATTAGTCAACAACCCTAACTTGAAGTAATCATAACTTTGTACCTGTAATGTCTAAAGATCTGAAACTGATACCAATTTTCTTCAGTGTGTTTTATTCAATTACTTTAGGTGTCACTACTTGGAACCTCTCAGAAAAGGAGTTATAGCAAAAATGACATACCTTGCTGAATTCTGGCTTATTCTAGGGAGCGACCTTGTAGAGCGTTCCCCACATGGAATATTTTTTGAATTGATCTGAAACTGTTACAAAGAATACTACAGATTTTACCCTAACCAACACATTTTGTTTTATTGAATTTAGATCTTTTATGAAGAAGTTATGACGTTTTTACCTGAAACACCTGTTTTTGACTAGTTTCAGGACTAGCCACAAAACCTATTTTCCACGTAGTGTAACTCCAAAAATACAATGAACCACAAGCTGAATTTTTTACCACAGATACTTGGATATGTTTTCTCAATTTAATATCAATTTCATGGTCCAAATCATTATAGAAAAACATTTATAGTGAAAATGGTGAGATGACCTATAAATAACATACCTTAGAAAGCACCATCAAAAGAATTTATCCTTGCATTTCAACCTTCTTTTCTTCACCTTCCCTCAGAATTTTGGCTTAGATATCCTTGGTTACCTCATACACCTATATATATTCAATATGATCAAGTGTGATTAAAATGAGAGAGCCTTTCCTCTTATTTATACTCTCCAAGTAGCTTCCTTAAAAACTTCTTCTAGGTTACTTGGCCCCAATTTCCTTATTTTAGGGTTAACCCACTTCTAATTTCTCCATTAAATTTATTATTGAAATAATTTATTTTGTATTCACTTTGAATTATAATACACTCGTTACTTCACTTTATTATTTACCTTTCAAAATCTCTTAAACCGCTTTGACTACTTTGACCTTTTGGGGCTTCTAGATGACATATGAGGGTCCTCCAACTTCGTAAGGCCATAACTCTCAAATCGTGAGGAGTTATGTGACGTTCCACATACCAAAAGAAATGGAATGACATTTAATATCCATATAGAATATTATTATCTGAAATTATATCATAAATCATAATGTTATGCATCAAACAAACTTGGGTCCATTACCCAAACCTGGGGTCTCCAACTTCTCATGGCCATAAATCTCTAACCGTGAGGAGTTATGTGAAGTTCCACATACCGCTGGAAATGGAATGACAAAAAATATCCCTGTAGGATAGTTTAACTGACAAATTCATTGTCCTTCATCTCATTATTCCACAATTAAGCAGGGGTTCTCTTACTCTGCAAAGCGTCTTCCCGTGAGGGATTTCACCATAAGGGGACCACTTTGGAGTTCATCCATATTTACTTCTTATCAACCATGAAAAGACAATAATGAGTCATATTTACATCAAACAATCTTGGGTCCATTACCCAAACCTTTGTGCTGTGGGGCTTTCTTCAAGGGTTGACATCGATGACAACCAACCTTAATCAACACCACCATGGGTGTGTTACAAATTAGTATCAGAGCACGGAAACAACACTTGGCCTGCTTGGGCTCATGCACGAGTCATATGAAAATATTTCTTGAGGAATTTAAGGAGTAGAACCCTATCTTATCGCATTCCTAAAAGGCTTAGAAAACCTCTATTGAAGAGAGGAATGAGTCTGGTGACCATTTCCTAAAAAAGGATAGCATGCACAACTCTCGGGTTTCAAAGTGAACTAAGAAACAAATTTTACTTCTGGATACATGAATTGCTGGAAATGGTTTTTCTAATCAAGCTGATAAACAAAGCTGTAGAAATATAGAGTGATTGTGTGAGAAATCACAACAGCCTCCCTTGCTTGGTGGATAGGAAACTAATCTGCCAGATTTCTTGTGGGAGGAGGAGAGTGGCCTCTGTCCTTAACTGTGCTGAACATAAGTAAGAATCCTAGGTGTAATGGTCAAGACTGATCTTGACCTAAAGATACTCTGAATTTCTGAACTAGGATACTCAGTAAGCAACATAATTCGAAATTGCATTTAGGCTCTAAGGGAATAGTCCAAATGGTATTAGACATTAAATTGTTAAAATTAAGATAAAATGGTTGACTAAATGTTGATCTTAAATGTGGTAAAGGAAGTGTTGGGGCACTTCTAGAAGCCAATGGGTCAGAAGACATAGTTAGAAGCTAAATTGGATGATTCTGGTACCTTGGTCATGGTTATAATTGCACAGATTGTATTGATATGTTGGGTAATGTTCCAGGGAGGTTGAGGCAAGAGTGTTTTCTTGATAGATGTTAACGTATAAAAAGGGAACCTAGTTATGACTATGTCCGATTCAACTTCCATGTGGATGTCGTGTGAATGAATTCAAGCTCCCAACTGAGATGGAAACTCAGTGTTGAGTATCCCTATGAGGCTTGTCATAAGGATGGAAACAATATATTTGGAGGAGGATTTGGAAGTCTGATATTCCCATGTGCATGCATGACATGGAAAGGGTGCAAGCAATGAGCTTGCATGAAGAATGTTTGGTTAGGTTTGTGGGTATTTATGCTTGAGTACATGTATTTAATGTATTGTGAAGCTTCTTGATATGAAGCCTGATATTAATACCAGTTAGGTATGAATGATATTAAATATGAAAGTGATGCACATGTATGATGTAAGGATATATGTATACTAAAGGCACAATATGGATGCCTTGATGAGTGATATGTAAGGCAAGAATTGCACTTTCCAAGATTAAGTGAATACCATAGACGCATGGTTGACTCCATTTTTTAAAGAGTCATGAAAGTTTAGTTTTGAATGATAGCTTAAGGGGAATGCACTCCATTCCCTCACGAAAGACAAGTATAAATAAATGAAAGAGTAAACGAGCAAGGATTGTTTGTGTAAGGATAAGAGGCAAATGATTATTCCTTGAGGATCACATAAGAATGAGTTTGAGCAGTCATGAGTTGACTAATTTTAGAATAGAGATGTATGTAGGATGTGAAATATACCCATGGCAGCTACACACACACTTTTTATTATGCATATGGTTAAGTACATCATGAATGTAAGTTAACAAAACCAGAATATGTATGGATACATAATTTGGGTGCATGACAAAGATGCATTTTTATATTCCTTATGGAATATTTGGTAAACAGCTAAAGCTAACTCAAGGATGAGGCCATCACAGATAGTGATGGACATGCAATAAGGAAGTTTCATGCTGAGAGAGTTCCCTGTGGAAGAACCGTGTGAAAACTCTGTCAGGAGGTCAGAGTCACAACCTTAATAACTGCTAAGAAACTAAGCAGTGAGCTACAAGATTATATATATATATAATAATCCTGGATTACACTTTGAAAGCATCATGTAATGAATATAAGACTAATGAATTAATACATGAGTATGATTGATTGAATAGGCTTGGTTGAAGCCATGTTAATAAAATGAAGTTGTATGCCTCGGATACCCAAGTAGAGTATGATTCAGGAAGAAAACTCTGATCGAATCAGGATACTCAAGAACCTGACAGAGGAGATGAATGCGAGCCGCTCATTGGAGGGAAGATCGATCGCAGTCGTCAAATCAACTTCACTATCCACTAGAGTTAATAGATCAAACACTAGTCGTTCGATTAGATCGATGGTTAGGGATCATTGTGGAGCGCGAAGGTGAAATTAACGGACTTGCTAGTTCACGGCCTGCAATCAACCAACATTGTTGATCTCGTTGGGGTGGAAGATCAATGACCATGATTAGACAGAGTTAGGCAAACACTTTCCAGATTAGGCCTCGTAATCACTGTGAACCGTCGATCTGTGAACATATATCGATGGTTGGGAATCATTGCGGAGCGCGAAGGCGAAATTTACAGATGTTCTAGTTCACAGCCCGCAATCAACCAACGTCGTTGATCTCGTTGAGGTGAAGAATCAACGACCACGATTAAAATATTTGGGCAAGCACTTTTCATATAAAGGAGATTGAAATCTCCGATAAAGAGCAATCATATTGGGATTATGCAATCGTTGTGAACCACCGATCTGTGAACGATCGGTGGGCGAACCTGCAAGGAAATCAGACATTAATTTCGTGTAAAACTCGTACTGTGATTAGGTTTTGTGGTTTAATTTATCACATCGAAGCTCTGTATCAACCTAAATTCTCGGTCAAACACTTATGTGTTGGAATTATTATTATCTGGAAATTGTGTGGTTAAAATCGATCGAGGGCTAAGATCAACGACCCATGATCATTGCGGATATTGCATATGCACACAGGTTAACATCAAGACACGTACCCATAATTTAAATTCAATATAGCGTTGTTTTGAGTTTGGGATCTGATCGTAGATCGGGCGACCCATATTCATTGCATAGATCAGAAGGAGAATTAAACTACGAGCTAGTTGAGGTTTTGCAATCCCTTGCAGTCATTGGATCTGGGGGAAAATGGATCTACACCATTTATTTCCAGACAAGGGGTTTATCCAGGATCATAGTGCTTGGACATGGGAGCCAAAAGGATAGCACCTGAAAAGAATAGAGTTGAGCTCACAACTCTCGGTCGCATGGAGAGAAAATGGAGTTCCTCCGAGCTAGTCAAGGAAGATAGATTTTAACACTCTGCGTTAGACTATGGTTGCGAGGACTGGTTCTATGGGAATAAAGGTGCTCATAGTTAGCACATTGCATGGAATTTCTTCAAGGAAGTGCATGTTTGCATGAAAGGAAGACAATGAACCTTCCATTGAGGAAGGATGACCTTCCGAAAATTTTACTTACATTGTATGTATGTCAAAGGAAAGAAAATTTGGGTGACCATGAGTGTGGGAACCTTGGTTATTAATGAAGGAAGAATGCTTGGGCTCATTCAAGAGAAACATTTAGTTTTATGTATGCTGATTTGGGATCATGATTAGCCTCTAGTAGGAAGCATAGTCCTGCTGTAAAAGTGAACGAGGAGGAATAAGCCATATGGTGAAGAGGTTGGTTAAACTCCAACACACCATAGCAGGGTGCTTGTCACCAAGTGTGGCAACTTGAAGATGAATGCGAGGGTGCATTGGGTATGAATGTGGCCATGAACATTGGCACATTGATTAAAGTCATTTAATATTTGAATTGCACTTGGAAAATTTAGTATGTTGACAAGATGCTTACATAATAATAATATTTCATTTTTTCCTTATATACCCTGAATAAATTAAAATGACTTGGACTGTTAGTATGCACCATATGAAAATATAGTGTGCATGAAAACCAACAATTTTTTTGGCTGAGAAAATTTGACTTGCAGGAAGAAAGAGTCTTGGATATGGCAATATTGTAAGCCCATAAGGAAGACCGATTGTCTTTTGAGCTAAACTGTTATGGGGAGGAAAGTCCCATGCTTGTGAATATGGTTCCATGCGGAACAGATCTGAAAAAAAAATGAAGAAATTGGAAAATCTGTGGGTGACAGATTTTCAATAAAATTATGAAATTTAGAATTGTGATGATGTCTCATGAATTTTGTATACCTGTGATATAGGTGAGGAGAAAATATTTGTCGAGAAAGGAAAGATGAAGGCTTTCAAGCCAAAAAGCATGAAAAATGGCTACTACTGAGCCATGAGGAACCTGTGGTAAGCCATGATTGCCTGAAATATGTTGTGTTGAGTTAACACAAGCCGAAGGGACACCTCAACAGAGAAAGTATGAGGGATTCCTTGACTGTAAAGATCAATAAAGTCTCTGGGATTCTTCTTGTGCGAGAAAACCTTGGAAAGGTAAGATGGATCGTCCGAAGAACTGTATAACAAAGAAGAGGATGCCTGAACCTGGGCCTGGAGGGTGATTGACCGCAAGGAAGAGGAGACTGTGATAGTTCTTGTAAAATATTGATTGATATCATGCTTACAATGGGTATGTCAAGGAAAAACAATGAGCCTAGATAACAAGACAACCAGGTGGATACAAACCCTCAAACTGCGTAGATAAGTATTGTGCTAGATTATGAAATTTTCCTAGAAATTTTATGCAATAGTAAAATGTTTTCGCATGAGACTATGATTAATGTGCTTGTTGTCTGAGAATTATTGAAGGTAGGTGACAAAGATTAAGAGTTTGAAAAAGGACCTGATGAAGAAATAAGGTCAATACTTCTGAAGTGGTTGAATAAGAAACGTATGACATGTGTTACTGAGAAAGAACATCGAGGATGATGTTCCTTTTTAAGGGGGAGGAAATTGTAACACCCATGTTTCCCTCAACTTGTAATTAATCATTAATCAGGATTACCATATTGTGGCATAGGAACAGTATAAATGTATTATTGTTTGAATTTCCAATAACTAACTATGGGGGTGAAGCCTTGGAAGTACTAGCCATGATATCACTAGAGGAAAGAACGTGAAAATGATAAGAGAACAATTAATAAGAAAAGGACCAGTGGTTGAACCCTCAACCACCCCCATGAATGGAAGCATGGTATAGCTACAGAAGGTCATCTCTAAGTACCACAGGGTCCTACAGACCTAGAACAGACCTGGGTTTCCTTCTAACAGAAGGAGCAAGAATGGAGGGATGTGAGTGCAAAGCATGCAAGGAAATGTAAAGAGGAGAGTGGAGAATGCAAAAAACTCTCCAACAAAAAACGAGTCGAAGGCCACAAGCTTGATGTTGAGGAAGCATATGATAAACCTCGTCGAGGTCATGATAGAGAGGAAAATCTCTAAGAGTATGTAGAGAATGGGACCCGAGCAGAAGGTCGTGAGCTTGATGTTGAGGAAGCATCTGATAAACCTCATCGAGGCCGTGACAGAGAGGAAGCATCTGATAAACCTCGTCGAGGCCGCGACAGAGAGGAAACATCTGATAAACCTCGTTGAAGCCGTGACAGAGAGGAAAATATCTGAGAGTATGCAGATAATGGGACCTGAGCAGAAGGCCACGAGATTGATGTTGAGGAAGCACCTGGTAAACCTCACGAAAGATGTGAAAGAGAAAGGATTGTTGAGAATTGGCATAAATTCCCTGGTGATATCATGGCTTGGCACACAGGGGTGGCCAGAGCACTAAGAATGAATTCCTTTGAGCCTATGGTTGGGTGGAAGGATGAACACCCACAGTCAGTGAGCTACCAGCTCTAATAGATAAGTAATCTCATATCTTGTGTATTTAAGTGGTAAATGTGAATTAAAGTTGAATATCCTATGAATGTTGCAGGGATAGACATGTTTGCTTAATGGTTATACTCTATCGCTTCAATTCTGCCTAATTGTGTATTTAAGAAAATAATAAATTCTCTGGCCTGTACACGTAAAGGCCTGAGCCCTATGGTGGCTCAAGTTAAAATAAGTGAACTGTGAATTTTTTGACTTTGGGCATAACCTCACGTGTGCATGCCGACACTCCTAGTCGTTCTGAAGGAAGGGGTCGGTTAAGCTCAGGAGAGGTATTGCATGTATGCATACATCCTCTGTGAGGCAAGCAGAGATCGAGAACCCCCCTTAAGCTCTAGAGTTGATGAAGGAGAGAAAGAGGTGCATAGAGGATTTCTCTAAGAATTAAGTTCAGGAGAATTAGTGCAAAATACCTAAGTACTTAAGGAGCTGACAAAATTCAGGTAGAATAGAGAGTTTCAAGCCTAAAAGGAAAGACCCTTTCATTTGAACGACGATTGGATGAGCTTAGTTCAGGAGGATTCGAAGTTCTTCACGATCGTTGGATCTGGAGAAGGAAGACAGGCGTTAACCCTTAGATCCCTTCAGATTTCGTGGGTTCAATGAATTGAGCATAATTGTCGCACAGGAGGTGAAACCCCTGAAGTCCCGAAGTTGATGTGGACTGTGGATATAAGGATCCTTCAGGATCCCTCACGATCGTTCAATCGTGGGGACATGAGTATTAATGTCGAGATCACGTGGGAGCCCATTTGTTGACTGATGGGGTTGTCAGGTGTCCCTCTCAGAGTGGCACACACTGGGACCCAAGGGACCCTTGAATGAAAGTTACAGGCCATAGATCTCTGGGGTCAGGAGAAAAGAGGATCTTGCATCGCAAAACTACCAAAGAGCCAAAGAGACGAAGTAGATCTGAGTCATTCAAGCCAAGGGGACAGGTGTCATCATATCCTACACTCCGAAGAGATGTCACTCTGGAAGAACTGAAGTGTGAAGGCATAAGGTTTTTTGAAGGCCAGAGTCCTGAAGTCATCCCAACCATCCATTAGAATGGATGCGTGGTAGAAGATCTATCGTTTCAGAGAAAATTCACTCCGGGAGAAAAGGGAATGTGTTGAACAAGAACTCTCGAAGGCCAGAGAGATGGATTTCATCTGAGCCATCCATCAACTGAGGACAAGTGTCAACAAATATTCCATTTCTGAATATAGCCACTTTGGAGGAAAGTGGGGTCACCCGAGTTAATAACTCCGGAAGCCCAAATTTCTAATGTAAATCGTCAACAGATCACAGAGTTCGGAAGTGCAAACTCCAAAGGAAACAAAGTGGAGCATTGAACAGAAGTCGTTAGAACCTCCAAAGGTAAGGAGTCATCCTAGATGTCGACTGTCGGAACACGTGGGGGTTGGATATTTACTCTGGGTGAAAGTCACTCTCGAGGAATTGAGGAGTAAAGGAATAAGAACTCCCGAAGGATGAAGTGTCAGAGTTCATCAGAACTCTCCATTGGAATAGGACGTGTGCCATGAGATTTGTCACTTTGGAGGATTGGTACTCCGGAAGAAAGAATGTGGAGGATCGTTGAGCACAAGTCACCCGAGGTGGGGAAAAAGATGCATATCGACCGTTGATCGGGGAAAAAATGTGGCGCTCGATCTGTAACTCTGGTTACCGAGGACTTCGGAGGAAAGAGAGGAGAATTGACTGCAAGTCGCATGAAGCGGGGCAAAGGAAGGATATCGACCGTTGATCGGGGAAAACATGTGGTGCTCGATCTGTAACTCTGGGTACAGAGTACTTCGGAGGAAAAATACTTTGGAGTGTTCGAAACTCTCGAAGTGAATTAGGGTCATCAAAATATTTGAGGACACGTGGCGTCGAATTGTGAACTTCAAATATTTACCTCTCTGGAGGATTCACGCGGTGGTTGTCTTGGTGCCTGTTTTCTTGGTGTCTGGTCATATCCCACGGTCATATGAGAGTATAGCTGGATGGAAGAACCTGAAGGAATTAGGAAAGGATATCTACTAGCTCAGATCTCGATTCAAAGCATGAAGACCATGGCTGAAAGGCTTTGGAAGAGCAGAATGGAACAAAGACTCTGAATGGGGGTTTTGATTCTCCTAAGAAGAGCGAAATTTTGACGCCCCACCATGGGTGTGTTACACATGGATACTTCTTATCTAGTTGTTGACATATTGACTTCATGTCTTGCAAGGACTTGTTTTTCATTTTGTTATAACTATTCCATTGATACAAAATGTTCATAGACATATTTTTGTACAAGTTTTGTTCAAAGAAATGAGAATTTATGCTTCATGAAGTAATGAAAAGATATGATGGTAAGAAAGAAGGCGTTTGTAAATTGCATTTAGTTAAATGTAATCTATAGCTATTAATATTTGTTCCATCCCATTTAGTCAATTCCAGTTAACATTAGTTATACATTTTTTTAGTTATTGGCATTATTAGTTTGATTGGAGATGCATTGGATCTTGACTATATGGTTGTATTTATTTAATTGATAGATAGTTGGCATAGCTATATCCATAAACATAAATTATACTTATGCATATTAGTCAAGGGCACAACAAACAATTGTTGAACATGTATCAATATAGAAAATGATGTGCAATTCCACATTATCTATGTTCAACTTCATTTAAAGAGTGAACAACAAGATTTTCTAAAAATTCTAAGAAGATTACATAAATGCATAACATAAAGCTTCTATTCATAAATAAACCATAGAAAAGGAGAACAATGGTTTTCAAAAATGAACATCTCACTAGTGTTGAATAATAGTACTAAGAGCAGTAAAACATGTTGCAAGTAGTGCAATTAGAGTTTATGAAAACTTAAAACATAAAGGCTTTTACAACAATGCAAATAACATTTTCTCTGGAAACTCCAATCTTGTTTTTTCTATAAAAAATTACAATAAATAGGAGAGTACATGGGAAATTATGTAACATGTTTCTTACTTGGATGGAATCAATAGGCACAACTATCTTAAACTGACTTGAAAAATGATATCAAGGAGAGATATTCTGGGGATGTCTAGTAACACCTGTGCTGAATTTTTTCGGTTGCATTTTTCCCTTCTTTTGCCATAAGGAAACTCTATGTAACATGGTTGCAATTAACGAAGGCTAGGAAAATTCCTTGTTTAATTTGCATTGGTAGATTTTCCTAGCAATTTCCTCTTGTTTACCTGAAAACTTGGATAAGAAATTGACAATTGTTTTTGAACATTGTGTTGGATGATTGACTAGTTGTTAAACACTTTCGACGATCCAGAAATTCAAATTTTTGATACTATTTTTCCTAGATTCTACCTGTTGTTGTAGATCTGAAAGACAATTTGATAATGGAACTGATTTTCCAAGAAACTTCACACGTGGCAATTCATATTCTTCAATGATATCCATTGCCGAATCCCATAAGACTGAGCAATTTTTACTTGTTTATTCAATGAGATTGTGTGAAAATAAACAAGTTGCTTCCCAAGAATCACGTGAAGCTTGTATTTGGATTTTTTCTTCTTCAAACATTTTGGTGTATTATGGTGGTAAAGTGTTGATGTGTGCCTCCTATAATTTAAAATTATAAAAAATAGTATGTATATCTTTTTGCTTTTTACATTGTGATTGAGACTCAACAAAAAACTGCAGGATTTGTTCATGTTGTTCTTTAATCAAATACAATCGTGAATAAAACAATACTTGTGAAGATGATGATTTAGCAATAAGTAGTATTGATTCTTTGCTTAGGGTTTCTAAACTTTGATACCTTATTTTGGCCTCTTCTAGTTCGGCGGTCAACGTATCTATTTGCTTCTCATAGTCTTTGCTGATTTTATCTTTCTCTGCAAAAAATGTGGCCAAGTTTCTGTCATGTTCTATTTTAATTACAACCATTTTTGTTGTCAACTCTGCAATGATATTTTGAGAAATATTGTTTTCTTATGTGATGGCCTTGAGTTGAGTTCCATGTTTTTGTTGCCAATTTTGTTATTGTATCCTTTGCTGCTCGAGAAGTTCCTTTACTTCGTTCTTCTCTTTCCTCAGTTGGTTGGTTAATCTTTTGATAGACCATTTATTGGCATTTGCAAAATCCCCCAAGGCGTCAACAACTTCCTTTGCAAATTATTCATCGTCCAAATGTGCAACACTCCACAATTGAGTTACTTCTTGTTTGATTTCTTCATGGTGGGTCGTTTTCCTCTTTTTGGACCTTCTCTTTTCTATAGTTTTGGTTTTGTCATCAAAGACAAAATTATCTAAAGACAAAAAAATATCTTATACATGAGAGATGTTGTCAAGATTGAAAGAATTGGTAACCATGCTTCCTGGAATTGAAGTTATGCAGGTAGTATTGATAAGATCAATAATATGGACAAGTGTTGTCTGGAAAAAGTTCATGTTTGTGTTGGTTTTCAACTCTATGTTTGTCTTAGCCACTTTGTCAAGATTCTGGGTATTTTCTATGCTTGAGTCTTCGTTTCCTATTACAATATTTTCTTGTGAAGATTTGTGAACTTTTGTTTCTGCTGAAGAAGCACTAGGAGATGGTTTTGTTTTGTTTTTATCCTCTCCTTCAATTTCCTCAAATTCTACAATTCCCTGTATTTTTTTATTTTCCTTAAGGAAACATTTATTTCTATTAAGTTGTCATTCAATAAAGTGCAAGAAATTAGCACTATCTATTATGGCATAAATTATTTGTCTTACTTCATGGAAGTGCACTACCCCTTGAAAAACAATGTCAAAAGTATTGTGTTCACGAATATATGTTTTTCTTTTCACCATAGCATATTGTTTTATGAAAACCTCTATTGGATCATGTCTCTTAAAGTCTCCATGGGCTAGCTAGATCGATCCAGTGACTCAATCTCTTTTTGTGCATGTTTTGGATTTGACAAGGTATAAATACATAGTGATATCAAGAAATTAGGCCATTTCTTTTCGATTTTTAGCCAAAGTCACTGCAATGTCGATAACGACAATATGGTATGCAATTTCTTTTAATTCTAGCCTATCTGGGACATACCTCAGAAAGAGATGAGGGGGGCCTTCACAACCAAAGATCCTAATGTATGAAAATTCTTCATTTATAAACCAATCACCTATTTCTTTTATGGCATTCATAGTGTCTTGACTGAATCTTGGGGCTGGCAAGTTTTTCTAAAGTAGATGCAATGGGACCATGAAAAAATTAAAAATACCATAGAAATGATTTTTGCTATTGATCGCCCACATTTTAGAACAATATAAGTGAATTGGTTCCTCGGCATGAGACTAGTTCCAAGATAAAAGAGGGAAAGGGGTCAATGCACAAATGGCATCTACCAAATAGGCATACATAAAAATCCTTGGACAGTATCCTAGACGAAATTGCTGAGACTTTTTCACTTCTTGTTTAAGATTGGCAGAAAGTATATGGGCCGAATTGAAAATATTACCTATAAGAACTTGATGGATGATAGGGACCCAAGACAACTTGAATCTGGAGGGATTTTTCTCACCATATATACGAAAAAACATTATGGAAACTAACATTGGGGTTTTCTTCAGTATAGTAACAAGATATATTTTTTCACCTATGACTTTGAAAGAACCAGGATCATACCACAATTTTCTAATCAAATGAGCCATTTTCATTTCTTCCATTTTTACTTTTTTCCTTTATGAATTCATTCATGAAATTGTCATCAAGCTTGGCTATGGGTCGGCTTCACCTATACATATTATTAACATCTTAAGGTCTAAAGGAACCAATAAATGGCTTGATGAATTAACAACAATAAATGTAGAGATATCAGTGTGGGAGATTATCCATCATACTATGTCATAAATGGGTACAATTGTTGGCCTGGAAACAATTTTATGAAGTTGCAATGCTTTGACAGTGACCAAATCATTGGCATCTGACTCATATTTGTCAGTGAAATCTCCTTGTTGGAAGAATTCGTAAATTTCCATCCACTCTATATTGTTGCTCATGCCAGTCTTGAATGTAGTATCAGAGAAGAATGTCGAATTTGAGTTATTTTCAATGTCATCTTCATTGTCAATTGCTTGCTTCACTTTTCTTTTCTTAGTCATTTTTCTCTGTGAATTCATGCAAGTAATTGACAAAGGGTAAGTTTTTTTTAAAAGAAACAACTAATAGTTCTATATAAAATAATAATAGAAAACGTGTTATAATACTAACCCGTTAGAGCCAATGTCATAGAAAATTGTCTGAATTAAGAATTATGGCTTTAAGCAAAGAAAATTTCTTAACAGTTCAAATTGTCCCTTAGTTTGTTTATGCAAATACTTCACAGGGTAAATGCATTAAAATTTGGCACTAAGTTCTTCATTAATTGTCATTAAATGTCCATAAAGTCATGATAGAATTGTAATGGGGGAAAAGACAGTTACGGTTGTATTAAATTTTATCTATCCAAAGACAACATATTTAGCCGTCGAATTTTCTTTTCAAGTGCACTAGAAATTTTGTCCATTGGATCACTGCATGCTTGAATGTCAGCCATTGATCATAGGGTACTATTGGGAAACATGTAAGAATAATGCCTAGTCTATATATCAGATCGACGGAACAATAGGAGATCCTTGTTGCTGATGGGTATGAAGTTTGGATCGGTAGGTGGTCGAGAACAATGTTCCGTGTATTGGATCCATTGCCTTTTATTTCACAGAACATTGCCAAATCTCCATTGAGAAATGTCGATTGGACCCTGAACCACCAGAGATTTTAGTTTGTATGAAGTTGTTAGGTGGTCTATTATGCTTGCAAATGTTGCGAGTTTTTTATAATTGAAGAGTCAACTAGATAGATCAGGCTATCGGTATTTCGGGCACCCGGGGTATTAGAATTTACTTTGAAACACACTCAAAAAATTTGTCGATCTGACATAATATTGAGGGTCCCATCAGTTGTTAATGATTTGATTATAAAGCTTGTCAGTGATTGTTATTGTTGTGCAATGCACATTGCAGGAAATGAAGCAATAACAAATATTTTACATAAATCATCTTTTCTCTTGCCACTTGGAAATGAGGTTGATCATTGCACTATGAATGGATTTAAATCCTATGTGTACAAATCATTTCGAGTTCATGGATCTGTATATATGTATTTTCCTTGACGAGAGAGATCCTGATCACAATCGAGAACTGGATTTTACAAGTCCTCGGGAGATAATCCATATTCCCGTGAGGGAGAAGATCAACCGTCGATCACGATAGGATTGACAATGATACAACATTAAAAGTTATTGTCAAATAATAAATTAGACCAGGAAAGAATCTTGAAGGCGTAGTGTTTGAAGTTCGGTGGCCCGGTGCTCCGGTGTCTCGTTGACCTGGTGTCGTTGTTGATTTTTCAATAAGCTAGGATTAAGCATGAAGTTCATTTCATTTTAGCATTTTACTTAAACCATAACCAATTATGTTGTAGCAACCAATATCACAAGAAGAAACACCATGCACAAGTACACAAGAAGTATCCTTGGAAACCCTTCATTACAAGGGAAGAAAACCCAACCAATCCTTTGCTATATTCTTCAAGAGAAATACCTTCACTACCAAGAAAACCTAGCACACAAAAGGGTGCTCACAAACCCTAGAAGACTAGCACCCAAGAGAGGTGCGCAATTTTCCCAAGTAGTTGTACTTGCTGAAGTTTCCAAACTCACACAAAATATATGATTCCTCAATGAGGAATGTACCTTTACTTATATTAGACTTGAATTGTCAACATAAGTGTCTATTGGCACAATAGGGCCAACCTCTCTATCTCATAATATAATTAGTATTAACCAGATTGATTATCTTTTACATTAATTATCAATTACATTAAGGTGGGGCCAACCTATACCCTTTACATTACAATTAGGGTTACAGGCAGGTCTAACTCTTGAACAATATAGCAAGGGATCTCATACACCCACTAGTGCTCAGCCACTAGGGGCACATCCACAGGGATTTCCATATCTTTGGCTCACTGCATTACTCATAAGAACCACTTCTTCACTAGTGCTCAACCACCAGGATCATGTTCACCTGTGCTCATCCATAGGCCCATCCACTCAATGGATCTTATTTCCCACTGAATTACATAGGAAAGTCATTTGGATTATCTCATCAAATCTCTTCTCAGAGGAGGCTAATACATCATCTTCATTTATGTCTCTTGACGATGCACCCAACACTTTGGTATTTCACACGTTCACCTTGTGCTCAGCCACATGCACGTCTAACTATGCAGATATCCTTTCTCATTGTGTTACTCTGGAGTTATTCTCAACTCTCTGTAAGGAGGAGGCCATATCTATGTTCCAGCTCTATCTCAGATAGGATCCACACACCCCTCTCAGGGGCTCTCTCTTAGGTTTGTGTCCTGGAGAATGTCTCACATAGCTACAATCATCAACACTCCCTCTCATCTAGGGAGGCATTCTTCATCGTGCCAATTCTCACATAGATATATTTTGAACTTCATTCTTGGATGTAGTTATAAACACTCCCTATAAACTAGGGAAGTATCCTTCACCAAGCTAATTTGGTGAATATGTTTGCAATCTTCTCATGTGTAGGAAGGTATTGCAAGTGTACTATTTTCCTCTGCATCATGTCTCTGATATAATGATATTTTATCTCAACGTGTTTCGATCTTATCATGAAAAACTGGGTTCTCAAGGATATTTACACACAACTTTGGTTATCATCATAGGATCCATCTCATGATCAAGTAAATCTATCAGAAGATTGTGAAGTCATATTGCTTCGCACACTCGATGCTACATACTCTGCTTCTATGGTCCTCAAGGGCACAGGGCTTTATGTCCTACTGCAACAAGAAACCATGGAAAACTTCATGGTAAAACAACAACCAGATGTTCTCTTATGGTCCACAGTACTTTCTGTCCATTTTTCATATCCCTGCAAACTCAACTCTACACTGGAGACATATCACATGTCATATTTGTGCCTCATAGATATCTCAATACATGTTTCCCTACTATCCAGTGAGTCTGTCTCGACTGACTCATGGAATGACTAAGTACATTCACTGCATAGCATGAATCAAGTCTAGTGTTAATTAGATACATCACTTATTCAATCAGCTGTGGATCAAACTCGTTTGAATCATCATCATTCATTTTCTTCAAATCCATCACCGTGGATTTGCATTCTGTCATAGTGAACTTCTTTAATATTCCCACTGTATATTTTCCTTGACTTAGAAAATTCTGATCGGTCCTCTCTCATAATTCTTGTCCCAAGAAGTAGTGCATCAAACTCATGTCCTTCACCTCAAAATCAGAAGTCAAGGCTTACTTGTATCCAACAACAAGGATTTCTGAATAAGTCATCAAAATCAGGCTCTCTTCACCAACACTGTAATAATATAGGTTTGGATCAGCAATACTCTTGCTGAAACCCAAACTCATCAAGAATCCATCCGTCTAATATAGTTTCCAACCCATTGTTAGAAAAACTGGACCACGGAGCAATAAAATAAAACAAATGTGGAAATAAAACACAAAAGATACACAATACAAGAGAGACACAGATTTACATGGTTCACCCAGTGTGGGCTACGTCCACCAGATAAATTGACAGGTCCTTTCTTTATTATTATCCAACAAAATGAAGCGATACAACCTACAACAAAGCCCGTTGTAACTTCCTCTTATTTCTCTCACAGTCTCCTCTCTCAGAATACAATACTCACCAACATACATAGCCATAATACATTTCCCTCATAAAAGAGGGTTGCCTTCTAGGTCAAAAAACCCTAACATAATCTCTATCGTTAGATCTGCGACGTTATAATGAACGGTCCAGATTTACAATGAAATTACAATATACTTTTACAAGGCAATTTTTGCTTTGGGGGCTTCGCCCTTGAACCCCCGCAGGGGGCCCGCTTACCCCCGGACCCCCCAGCCGGTGGGATAGCCCCCCCAGACCCCGTAGAGGGGGTACCCCCCCTCTGCATTCCCCCGCGTGAAAGAGTGTACATACTTCTGGGGTGTAAATACTTCATGGGGTATAAACACGGCTGAAAGTAAAAGACCTCTAAATCAGGAAGATGATCAGGCTCCACAACCAACAATCTCCCACTTGGAGACTGATCTCAACAACTCCACCGCTGTTGTATATGTTGGACTCTGAACCTTCTTGGACCTGGAAAATTTCTCATCTTCATCTTCATTCTTGAAGACCAACTGAAATTGAGAAAGAACTCAGTTTCTCCCTGGTTACTCCATTTGTTAACATGTCTGCACGATTCTGGCTAGTGTGTATCTTTTCCAGCTTCAATTGTCCATCTTCCAAGGTGGATCGTATGAAGTGGTACCTCAACTGTATATGATTAGTCTTCGAATGGAAGGCTGATTTCTTTGCAAGGTGAATGGCACTCTGATTGTCACAGTACAACTTGTTGTTCTCCTACTTCGTTCCCAATTCCTCCATAAACCTTTGTAACCAAATCATCTCTTTACTAGCCTCTGTAGCAGCAACATACTCTGCCTCTATTGTTGAAAGTGCAACAACCTTTTGCAGTTTTGAAATCCAACTTACTGTTGTTCCACCTATAGTA
>ML806604.1:127349-144905 GCA_009831015.1 Picea engelmannii | reverse complement strand
GGCTCATTCGAATGCATGATAAGTTGTTCTTCTCATTAGCCATCCTCAGTTATCCCATTGATCCACACACATTGATTATTGATTTCTTAAGTTACCAAGAATCCTTAGCTTACAACCCTAAGGAGTTTCTTGGAGTGATAACATCTGGTATAGGTACTTAACAATTAGGATGTATGTTATGGATAATCAAACCCATTGGGAGAAGTACCTACCTTTAGTAGAGTTCGCCTACAATAACAGTTTTCATAGCTCCATTGGAATGCCACCCTACAAAGCTCTGTATGGAAGGCCATGCAGAACACCATTAAGTTGGGAAAGGTTAGAAGACCGAGTGACAGTTGGGCCAGAATTGATTCAAGAGATGGAGGAACGGGTGATTCATATTAGGCAACGACTAAAGGAAGCATAGGATAGAAAAAAAAGTTATGTTGATGCACATAGGACTGATCGAAGTTATAAAGTGGGAGATCAAGTTTTCATTTGTATCAGGGATAATAAGAGTACCATTCGGTTTGGGAAGGGGACAAAGTTGTCACCTCGATTTATAGGGTCGTTCAAAATCCAAGAGAGAATTGGACCCATTGCCTATCGTCTCGTACTATCACCCCACTTGTATAAAACTCATAATGTTTTTCATGTATCTGTTCTACGTCATTATGTTGCTGACGAATCTCATAAACTAAATTGGAAGGAATTGTAGGTATCGGACGCGGGAACCCTCACGGTAGAACCGTTACGCATATTGGACCGTAGGGTCCGACAACTCAGGAACCGTCTGGTAGACCAAGTTAAGGTCTAGTGGGACAACTATAGCCCAAGATCTTCTACTTGGGAGGATGTCGAAACCTTACGACGAGATCATCCCTCACATTTTTTACCACCTCGGGAATATGTCTCTCGAAGGTTGGGTGTATGTAATGCCACCTTTTGACTTAGATAACTAGAATTACCTAAGGCCTAATCACCTTTATTTTCTATTCACTATGAAACTATTAATGATACACTTGAACTTTTAAGACGTATGAACCTATGTGAATGTCAATTCTATGAATGTTTAACATTATTTGAATGATGATAGATATTATTCAATCTATTATGTGAATGTCAATTCTATGAATGCTTAACGTTATTTGAATTATGATGGATATTATGCAATCTATTCTAACTTGGAAATTTTGACATTTAAAGTTGTTGGTACGTGGATACTGAATTGATATTATGGTTAAATGCATTTACATGATGATAAAGCATAGATATGTATGAGTTTGTGTTATAAACTAATCTGCAGGTCAATATGCTATGAAGTAGCTAGAGAATAATGATGATAAAAGGTTGATGTCGTGAACACCGAGTGAGAAACAATATGGTATGAATATTTGTATGTGAAATTATGTTGGTTCGAATGCATTGCTATGGTATGTGGACCAGTTCAGGTATTCAGGTGGTGAGACTGCCTAAAACTGAATATACAATGACAAAATTCCTAGCAACACAGTGCCACTATATATTCCATGGTAGGGTGTGGACCCTAGTCCTATTAGGAGGGGTGGAGGCATTCCCTACCGTGTATCCTATGAAACCTAGAGTCATGGAATGACGGTGTTATCTCACACTCCCCTAGATGTGTGATGATGATTGTCAGTTGCATGTTGGGGAAGCTTGGTCAAGAGAGTTGACACTTCTGCTTACGGGTTCTATTTAGTGTTAGGTCAATATAGTTGATGCTCCAAGATAGTCCAGCAGAGGAAGGATAGGGATGGAAGATGGAAGTAAGTTAGGGAGGAAGGATGAATAGAAGTAGTTGAGAGTGTGTGGGGATTTCGCCTTATAGAAGAATTTCTCGATTTCCTCTTTTTGAAAAAAAAAAATTATGTATATATGTATGTTTATATTTACTTAACTAAACTACAATTATCTAAGTAAATGTTAGTTGTGCTAATTATTGTAATTGAGGAATTTCGTGAACATTTTAAATAGTTTATTATCTTTTATGAAATGAATGGTCTCATTGATTGGATTGGATGCATACAAGAATTACTTTATGTGTGATAATTATTTTTATTAGTACACGTGCGAGTCTTGTATGTGCTAGCTACACATGTATGCATTGCACATGTACACTAGTATGTACAAGTGTTTTAAATTGATGATGTTGATTATTTGTTGCGAATGTATGAATCGTGTGTCGTTACCCTTCTATTGTAAATAGCTTTAACTTCGGGACGAAGTTTCTTGAAGGGTGGGTGTATGTAACAACCCAAATTGATTAATATTATCATAGTTTTTAATTTAAATTTAATTAATTATTAAAATATATTAATGAGTCTTTTATTATATTATTATTAAAAGGTGGGTGAAGTAATTAATGGGGGGATAAGGTTGTTGGGGAATTAATGGGGGGATAAGGTTGTTGGGAATTAATGAGGGGGATTTGAGAGAGGAGAATAAGAAAGAAGAGGGGACTTGGAAGAAGGATCTCATTTTTTGTTTGAGTATTTCTGAATTTCTGAAAGATAGAGGAAGAGGGGGAAATTGAAAGAATTGTTTTGAGGAACTCTCACAGGGCACTGTTGTTTCTGAGAATTTTGGGCTCGAGGGCCAGGAAAATGCAAAGATTCCTGGAGCTAGAGAGCCGAAGAGGTTGTTCCTAGTTGGTTGGGAGGTTAATATTCAGACTGGGCAAGAACAAGAACATGATCAGACAGAAAAGGGACTAGATAAACCAACCTGTGGGTGGAGGTATGTATTATGTTGTTGTTATCATTATTTTGTTATTGTTGTTGATATTATTATGTTGTTATCATTATTATGTTGTTACTGTCTATTCTTGGTTTATTCCAAGTATAAGAAAATCATGAAAGAAATTCTAAACTAAATTTTAGTCATTAAAGTAGGTCGTTTTATAAAACTTTTAATTACTTTGAGTCCTGAAAATAACCAGGCTCTACACATTGCCTTGGTATTATCAATCTCCCTCTTACATTCCTTTGTAATTTCATATACCTCAATTTGTAATCCAACAATAACACGATCTTTTCCCTTTATTGCATTGCTTGATTCTTGTATTTGCTTCACAATTGTTGATTGTCGACTTGCAATGTTCTTCAAGCATTCAATATTATCCTCGTGCTTTAGTTCACACTTTTCCTTCCAACTATGTATAGAGGAAGAATCCTCCATTGCAACTAGTTTGTAATGCACCATTCTATCAAATACTGAGGAAACGAATATGTTATCAAAATGTATGTTGGATTGTTCAAATTTGAACTTGGAGAGGTAGAATCAACGCCCATAACAAGGACATTATACTCAAGTAAAGTCATTTTAGGAGGAATTCTATTAATTGTACTTTCTAAAGTAACACAAAAATCATCATTGTCTAATTCCATATAATTGTCCATACCTCCTTGCTCCTCAACTTCATTCATAGATTCATGTAGGTCTCTTAAAGTTCTAACAACATTAACTCCATCTTGGGAAAATATATCAAAACGGATTTCCACACCATCAACTGCAGTCTGTTTAGGTACTTCCTCAATGATTTTATTTGTTTTTTATCTCCTTATGTAAGTTTTAAGAGGGCTCATTTGGTCACCGGGTCTATATAAATCAATAATTTTCTGCAATGTGCATGGGAAATTGAACTTAATCTTCTTCTTTTTTACTTTCTTCAAGGGCAGAATGTAACTTTTTAGCCAATAGATGAGGGACATCTACGGCCCTGTCTTCAACCCAATAAATGACTAGCCTTGTGCAGTCACCGTAAACATGAGTCTCATGATAATTCATAATTATCTTAAGGATAAGTTGAATCAAAGACTTGTATAGTCCCTAGGGAACATCTAGCATTCTTAAATCATTCCTGGGAACAAATAACTTTTGCCCACATATTTTGCAGGCCATCTCAATATTTTCTACCATGGGATATTTTTTGGAGTTAAATATTGCTCCCCCTTGTTGTCAGGCCAAAAAATTCCTCCTGCAACATGGGAGCATCACCCAATCAAGGTCCCAAAATAGACCTATATGTATTTACATTGGCGATATCCACTAGTATGTGGGCTTGGTTGCGAGTGAATGAATTGCTCTTCAAAAGAATACTTTCAATAATACTTTCTTAGAACCTAAATACAATCTAAATTAATAATGTGAATGTAATGCTATAATTAATTCTTAATAATAATTAAAAATGATGATGATCCTAAAGTTAACTTATTGTGAACAAAAAGCTTCATATTCATAATAAGAAACCAAACTATTCATTTTAATTCAAATTAATAATTGAATATAAAATGATTCATCGGCTTCCTTCACATACAAATTGTCATGAGCTCGCACCCATCACTGCGCGCCTTCATGTTTGATGAATTAGTAGCTTTTTCATGTTAGCTTCCACGCGAGTTAGTAGCTTTTTCATTATTCTTTGGAACCTGCGAAAACATAGACTTATTAGGTTATTGATAAATACACTTCAAAAACCTTTAAAATGAATAGAAACGACATTTATTATTATTATAAATAGAGACAACAACCATAGAAAAAATGAAGTTGCAAATGATAATGCAAGCTACCATCTTAGCCACACCTAAGACACCTTAATTTCAAACAAGTCTATATGATATTCTCGATGGAATGATCGTAGTTCATTTTTATTTCAAGTGGAGCAATAAAACTTGAACAATGATGAAGTTCTTAAATATCCTAACCACTAATTCATATGAAACGAAGTCAACATTTCAATTGGAATTAGTTGTCATGCTAATGATGTAATAGTTTGATCGTTAAATGTTTTTTCTGAAATAACATGGCTAATTTAAGAAGAAGAATAGTCATATTCATTGGCGAAAAAAATAGTGCAAGAATTACTTTTTAAATAAAGTAAGAGCTTTTGTAAAATTGATGCCTCGTTCGAATTTGAAGACTATCAACTCGTCTATAACCTTTTAAATATTTTTTTTAAGGCATGGCATGAATTACAAATGTGTAGGCCTTAATTGAATTATTTTGTCTTGCCAAAGACTATGCAAAATGGCATTGTTTTTTAATAAAAGTTGAAGGCTCATAAAAATTGATACGTCATTCAAATCCAAAACTATTAGTTTGTTTCCATTTTTTAACATATATTCTTTTAATTCAAGGATTAACTTTCTTAACTTTTAGCTTTTAGTTGAATTATTTCGATCTGTTAAAATGTCTAGCTAACTCATTTATACACTGAAGATTAAATCTCGACGAAAGTGGTGAAACATAGTGATAACCCAAATTTAAGCAAACTGAGGCATAGAACCACTCTGAATAAGTTCATATGAGCACACAAAAAATGTTGAATGATTAGAGAACAAAAGACTCAAATGGCACAACAATTATTCGTGTGAGAAAAATGCAACGAAACAACTTACTTTCATGACGAAACAAACTTATTATCAAAATTGAGATCATTATGCATTTAATAACTCCTTACTTCAATTCAAAATATGCATGTAATCACACTGATGGTTTCATTTCAAAATAAATACATAACCAAGTCATCATTCCATGAAAGACGAACCAAAAGAATCATCGTAAAACAAAACAATCAAAGAAAGGAAAACAATCCAACCATCCCTTCAAATCAACAAAATTGAATACAAGAGAAGGCAGTAATTTCCAAAATTTAATGGGGGGCCCTAAATTTATGCACAAATTTAAGGGGAGTTGTTGAGGCCTCAACACCCCTCTGCATGAAATTTTCATTGCTCTTGCAAGCAAATCATCGTCTAAGTAAACGCTCTGCCCAAATAGTTTCAGTTCCATAGCTATATCATCATAATTAGTTATGGCATCATCTGTCTCCTCATTTTTTAAATTGAAGGGTCCAAACATAAAGTCAAAAACCTTTTCTCTTCTCAAGATATTTAACATACTTGTTGGACAATTTGTTGTGTCTCTCCATGCATCAACACACTCCTCGAATTTGTTGACAATGAGCTTTTCATCCTCGGAACTGCGTGTTTCAACTGTTGTGCCCATGGTAGAGGACTCCCATGTTTGAATTTCGGCCATGGTTTTATGGGTTCAAAGTTGAAATGGTTTTTTTAGGAATGCACGCTAACAGGAATGAACGATGAGGAATGGAAGCCAAGGAATGCATGCTCATGCTGAGGAAACCCTTGGCAGTCAATTGACTTTTTTCTAAATGATTTAGGGTTATATTGGTATATTTTTCTATAAAGCACTTTTATTAAGAAAAGTAAATTAATATTTATAAATAGGATATAATTTATTAAAAATAACACATTTGCGAAACTTGTCGTGCATTTTTATAAGCACACTCAAGTAGATTTGTAGCATTTTTTAACAATGGACTTGGGATTTTTGAGAATTAATGAAAACTTTCCATCCTCTAAATGAGGGGAAGTACTTAGGGGTTTTCTCGGGTGTTGTAACTTGGAAAATAAAAAAATGATTGTGAGAATGTGTTAGGGTAATTTTGAAAGCAAAATTACAAATGTTGCCAACTATAATACAAACACAAACACTCAATCTCAAATTAAATGGTAAGCAAGATATCTTGCATGTATTTGAAATCAATCATAGGTGTGAGCAATTTACGATTACTTCGAGTTTCTAAGATTTTGGGACTCGTGAAACAACTCAACATACAAGATTTGTAGGACTAAACCACACTCCAAAATCTAATTGTGAGTAGGAAATACTACACTAGTTAATTGCAAAAGAAAGATAGGAGAGAGAAAAATAGAATCAATCTTCACACATAAGAGACTAAGAAACCAACTCGAATCACCTTGTATTAATCCTTGATCATGAGTACAATATACAGGACTCTCCACAAGAGGAGTAATGCGCACTAGGTTAGGGTTTCCATGTGCATGCTCGAGTAACAAAAGCAACCACTCTCACTAGCAATAGTTAACTAAAGTCCAAAGTTGCTAATAATAAGAAAAGTTGTGAACTCAATGAGAACTCTACATGAAGTCAACATGCATTTCATAATAGAAAAACTCTCCTAGAATAATACTAGAGTCCTAGAATAGAACTAAAGTCCTAATTGAGAGAGAATTTCATAAATATGGAAAGTCACTAAAAATAGGAAACAGGTTAACTCCAAGAATAAGATGGGTAATGTGCACTTCCTTAGGAGAATAATATTCTCACTCAAGTGCGCTCTCTAGCCATGAAATAGGAATTATCTCCTAAAATCAAGGAATGAAACGCTCATCCCCTAAAAAATAGAAATTTACCTAATGGTGGCTAAACAATAGGAATTTTCCCAATGGTGGTTTATGAGCCCATGTTTTAGAAACCCATGGTATTTTCCCACGATATTACATATAGGCATCCACCGACCAAAAAAAACCTGCTATAAATAGTAGTCCTCCTAAATAGTAGGAAAAATGGAAAAAATGAGTATGTCACTAAGTATGTAGTTGATCATGTACCCCAACACCCCCCCTAAAGCAAAACTGGGGTGTGCAAAATGATGAGTCTCAGAAATATGAATCCATGTTAGGTACTCATGTACAAGTATAGATGCATAAAAAATCAACAAAAGTGAGGTAAATAGGGAAAACCCAATGGGAACAAATCCCCCCCTCAAAATATGTTGCTAACAAAAAAGGAATGGTAATATGTTTAGTTGTTAAGTTGATGTATCCCTCACTCCTATAATGTCCCTTAATGAGACAAAATTTTGTTCGATGAAATACTTGGTGAAGATGTCTGCTATCTGCTCTGAAGATGGACAAAATTGCATATCAATGACTCCATCCTGAATCTTTCCTCGAATAAAGTGTATATGAACCTCAATGTGCTTGATCTACTACCTCTGAATTGGGTCTCTACACAGCTTGAGAGTACTCTTATTATCACACCATATAATTGTCAGACGATGAAAATAAACTCCCAACTCTGTAAGAAAGTGTTGCAAACAAATAGCTTGAGTAGTAACATTCATTGCACCCATGTACTCTGCCTATGTTGATGATAAAACAATTGCTTATTGCTTCTTACTTGACCAATAGATAGGTCATGATCCAAGGTAGAGGACATATCCTGAAGTGGTCTTGTGATCTATGTTATCACCTACCCAATTGGAGTCTTTGTAACCAACAATATCTAAGGAAGATCATGCTACATAGTGTATACCAAAGCTTGTAGTCCCCTTGACATATTTGAGAATCCTCTTTGTTTCCTCTCAGTGAAGCTCATGAGGCTCTTGCATATACCTGAAAATTGATCCAACTGCATAAGATATGTCTAGTCAATTGTGTGTAAGGTAGAGAAGACAACCCACCAACTTTCGATATCTAGTACAATCAACCAAAGGTGATGCATCGACATCCTCTAGTATAACCCCTGAATGAAGGGTGTTGGAGTTGGCTTGCAATCTTTCATCTGAAACCTGTCAAGTAGATCTCTAGATATTGATTCTTGAATCATTTTGGTTGATTTCAAGACCAAGAAAGTAATATAACAGTCCCATACCTATCATAGAAAACCTGTCATGCAAATTGATCTTCACTGCATCAATGGAGGAGGTTGAGATCCCTGTGATGAGTAAATCATATACATATAGAACTATCAAAAGAAGGTGTTGATATTATGGTAGATGCGGGCGGTATTTATCTCCACGTGTAAACCTGACGAGAATAGAATACTCCAGGAAGCAAGAAGAAACCCTAATGAGTTGGCTAATAAACCTAGAAGACATGTTGGCTCAAGAAGATAACTTGTATTAGGTTATTAGCCTCCAAGAGAAGAATTTGTCTAGAAGAAATAATATATATTGAACAGACAGATACCCAGAATGAGAAGTCGGCCCAGGCAGTTAGCTAGAATTACTATAAATACAGGAGGCCAGTCTTCATTCTGGCAGACAGTCTCATAATTGCAGATCAACACTTGTGCGCATTGCAGTGCCTAGTTTTGTGTGCAGGTTTGGAGGAGAGTTGCCATTGCAGTTGTTGTAGCTAGCAGATCACGTTTGGCTTGGACTATCTCTTGGTTAGGGTTTGGACTATCTGATCATCTCTTGTTGGTGCACTATCCTTGGGGAAAGGAGCGCTACCCTTTGTTTGGTTATCTAGCCTAGGGTTTGCTTCTGAAGTGATTCTCTGTCAAGGTTAAGGTGCTCGGAGGGTGGATTCAGCCTATGGTTGGGTGACAATAACGATATTGTCAATGGTAAAACAAGCACATCCATTATATTCTAACAGGTTATGGGCCCACACCTCCTTCATTCAATCTAACCACTGGAAGGAAACATAGCCATAAGGATATTAAGCTCGTTGAAGAACTATTGCTAGGGTTTCTACCAGGAGAAGTCACCAAAGCACTGCAGCTAGGGTTACTAGCAGGTGCAGTTGCAGAAACCCTAATCCTCTCTTTGAGGCACCTTAAGTGAAGTGATTTACCTAATTTCTAGATAGATCAGTGCACCCTAGCCTAGCGCATCTCCTGGGACTCTCAGCAAGCCAAGACGTCAAGTTTGAGTTTTTGGTCAAATCTAGGGTTGACCAAGTCAAAGAAGCCATGACCTACTCTATGAAGTCAGAAAACAAGTTAGATGGAGCTTCTAACTTCAGAGCATGGAAGACAAGGATTGACCTCATCCTTGCCAAGAATAAAGTGTTGGATATCGTGAAAGGAAAGATCGTGGAACCAGATTTTGAAGAAGGAAAAGAGAAGGAACCACAGAACGTTGCAGTTATGGAGGAGTTCAAAGACGATGGCATCAATGCCATGAGTATCATAATGGACTCTATAAAATACCACTTGATACGCTACATATCCCATCTTAACTCATTGAAGAAGATGTATGATTCCCTAACAAACCTCTTCTCAGTCAGAAACATTGGACAAATAATGAGTCTAAAAAATGAGCTCTGTGACATGAATATGAATGATGATGATAGCATAACATCATACTTTGTGAGGATCTCCCAGTTAAGAGATCAACTACAAGCCATTGAAGAGATCATTTCAGAGAAGGAATTGGTAAACATAGTACTCAATTGTCTTCCCAAGATGTGGGATGCATTTGCCGCATGCATGAACACAAGAAAGGAGTATCCTACATTTGAAGAACTTTGGACTTGTTGTGCTCAAGAAGAATCCAGGATCAGTGCAAAAGAGAAACCCCAAAAGAAGTACAATGATCAAGCCTTCATGGCAAGATTCAAGAATTTCAGGAACAAAAGGAAGTTTGGTTCAAGGAGGAAGACAAATCAAGAGAAATATATTTTAGAAATACAATGCTTCAACTGTCGAAAGTATGGCCACTACAAGAATCATTGTCCCGAGCTAAAGAAAACAGAAGGAGAAACACGAAGCATCAATTGCCGAAGAAAAGGAACCTACAAAGAATACTAAGCAAGATGAAAGAGACTTCTTCTTCTGAAGGTAACAATACTCTTCTTAGTTCTTGTACATATCTTGTTTGCATATCTTGTATATCTATCTCTTAGAAGATAATATGTTCCGAGAATAACTATATGTATGGAAGAACAACAAGATAAGGATTGTTATCATTATACAAGTCAGATAATACACATGAAAGGATGAAATACATCAAACAAATCATGTGGAAGCTATTACAAGATAAGCCGAAATCAGAATCAATCCTCAAGAGACTTAGAAGAAGCAAAGACAGAAAGAAGTCAGCAATCAAGAGGAAATTGGAGAAAGACTTATAACACTTTGCAGAAAGGAATAAGGATGAGGACAGAAGCGTGGACTCTCCTAGATGGAGGGAGTCGATTATATATCACCAAAAAGAAGCACATGCATTCATACATGAAGCAAGGATTAGGAGGGAGCTAATCCTATGATCCATTGAAGATTATGAAGTATATATCCATGGTAGCAAACATGAAAAGCAGTATGTGTTCAATTTGACCATAGAAGAAGACTTCTTCGAAGAGAAGCCTTAAAATATCCCTGGTTGTCCATCCACATCCATGATCCTATGATGAAAGGAAGAAGTTGCAATCTTCAGAGCATGGAATCCATAGAAAACTCCATGGACCCAAGAGCTAAAGAGAAACATAAGGAAGAACATGAAGATTCCAATCAAGAAAGAAGAGCGAGCCAGAACAACCAGTCATTGTATCGAGAATCACAACATTACCAACCTGATATGAACTCACTAAAAGCAATCAAGTAGAGGAACTGAAAGTTGTGATGAAGAACAATGTATGAAAGACTTATGATTGTAAGCATTGCAAGATCCAGAACTAAAGGCTCTCCCAGATGGAGGGAGAAGACTATGATGATTGCTTGTAAAACAGACATACCTCTACATGAGCCATTATATCATCCGAAATTGACATCAGATGAATGCAAAGGATGTTCTCCAGAGCAATTGAACAAAGAGCGTATGAAGAGAAACCTCAATACTTTGAAGCATACCAGAAAGAGACCCTTGTATGCAGATGAAAGAAGATAATTTGGTGGAGAACCTCCAATGCACAGCAAAAGCATGGTGAAGATTTTCTATAAACAAAGATACTGTATCTTAATGATTACTGAGAAGATCAGGATGATGGATTGCCAATCCATGACAAAGATCTCATGATGACAGAAGAAGTGCCACATGGACATGTTCTAGTTTTCCAACAATGATATACTTTATTGATCAGAGCTACATGAACCCTTCAGAGAAAACCAGTGTTCCAGACCGAAGTACATTTGAAATCAAGCATTACATTATCTATGATGAAGTCCAGAAAGGAGAAAGTGGTTCTCCAATACATATCTCCACAGATGATTAGATAAGCAGACATTTTGGTAAAGCTTCTATCCAAGATGAAAGAGTTTTCATACTCAAGCTGGAGCTCATGGAGACGACTTCCTTATTGAAAAAGGAAGAGATGACTCCCAGGTTGGGAGGGAGCACTGATGTATTATTGATTGATGGACATTCATTTTTCAATTCGAAAAATGGTCCAGGATGAGCAGATTCTTTCCAGTTCGGAAAGTGGATTGAGATTTATGACGGACGGACATTTTTCAGTTCAGAAAATGGTCCAGATTGTTGATGTACCATAGACAACAACTTCCCATTGTGGTTAACATGGGAAGTGGTCTAGGTCAGTCTCTCTTCTTGAGGGTTACTTAAGAAGACTGGCCTGCCTCGCCGGATAGAGATTTCCCATTGTGGTTAACATGGGGAATGGTCCGTTTTGGAGGTTGGTGTAGGACAGTCATTTCCTTTGGAAATGGTCCAGACAGTCATTCCTTAGGGCGGATTCATTATCTCCAAGTTGCACTTTGTTTAGTGTCGGAATAATGGCCCAAGGTGGGGAATGGTCTAGGTTCAGCAAACAGGGACAGGCATTCCTTAGTGCAGACTCATTCTCTCCAGGTTACACTTTGTTTAGTGTCGGAAGAATGGCCCAGGGTGGGGAATGGTCCAGGCTCATAAATCAGGATAGTTATTCTTCCTTGCTTGAGAAGAATAGTCCAGATAACTCATCATTTATGTCTTAACTTTTTTAGGGAAGATACTCTTCCAAGATCTCATAGATGTGAGTGGAAGAATGGCCTATATGATTCAGTTTATATCATAACATTGTTCATGTCTAGGTTGATATCATATGATTGTTATGAAGACCATATGTTTATAAACAGTAGATGTATACTACTATGGTGGATGTGTTCCACTGTTTGATCAAGTATCTGTGTGATACTTGGTGTGGTACTATACCACTAGATTGTAGTTGTGTAGTACTATGGATAGACACAGTTGTGTTCTATTGAATGATATTGTTCCAATTGACTTGAATACTATCAACAATGTTGAAAATGATTATCAGCCATATGGATGATCAATGAATAGATATTTCCCAGACAGAAAATGGTTCAGAACATTTAATCTTCTAGATTAGAAGAATGGTTCTTGTGTCACTCTGTGGAGTGAGCATCATGTCTGATTACTTAGATAGAGTATGGTTCTGAGAGATGATGCATATGATGACACTGATGGTGATGATGGTGCTCATGATCTAGTCATGAGATAGTCTATACAACTATGTTGATGTTACCAGGTGAATGGTATGTTTGTGCTCAATACCATTACCTGTAATACCTCCCTAGCTAGGAGGGAGTGTTGATATTATGGTAGTTGCGGGAGGTATTTACCTCCACGTGTAAACCTGACGAGAATAGAATACTCCGAGAAGCAAAAAGAAACCCTAATGAGTTGGCTAATAACCCTAGAAGACATGTCGGCTCAAGAAGATAACTTGTAATAGGTTATTAGCCTCCAAGAGAAGAAGTCGGCCAGAAGAAATAATATATATTGAACAGACAGATACCCAGAATCAGAATTCGTCCCATGCAATTAGCTAGAATTACTATAAATACAGGAGGCCAGTCTTCATTCTAGCAGGCAGTCTCAGAATTGCAGAGCAGCACTTGTGCACACTGCAGTGCCTAGTTTTGTGCGCAGGTTTGGAGGAGAGCTGACATTGCAGCTGCTGCAGCTAGCAGATCACTTTTGGCTTGGACTATCTCTTGGTTAGGGTTTGGACTATCTGATCAGCTCTTGTTGGTGTGTTATCCTTGGGGAAAGGAGCGCTACCCTTTGTTTGGCTATCTAGCCTAGGGTTTGCTTCCGGAGTGATTCTCTATCAAGGTTAAGGTGCTTGGAGGGTGGCTTCGGCCTATGGTTGGGTGACAATAGCGATATTTTCAATGGTAAAACGAGCACATCCATTATATTCTAACAGAAGAGAATATGTGTTTCGTATCATATACACATTAGGATCTGATCTACATCTAATAAAACCTCTAGAGAGAAGACAAGAGTCCATTTTAACATACCATGGTCAAGGTGCTTACTTGAGTTCATACAGTGACTTCCTCAACCTGCAACCTAATGATGGATATTGAACATATCCCTATGGTTTCTCCATATATATCTCCTCATTAATATCTCCATGTAAGAATGCATTCTTCACATCCATATGGTGCACCTCCCACTTTCTAGTTGTTGCAATACCTAAAGCTAACCAAATGGAATCAATCTTGGAAATTGGTGCAAAAGTATCATCATAGTCAATGCCTTGTACCTATGAGAAACCTTTAGCTACTAACCAAGCCTTATATGTTTTAATGTATCCATCAACAGCCGTCTTTGTCTTGAAAATCCACTTACATCTAACAACCTTCTTGTTGGAAGGTAGAGGAACCAACTCCCATGTGTTGTTCTCCATCAGGGCATTGTACTCCTCTTTCATAGATGCCTCCCAATGGGGGTTACCTTCACCCTCTGCATAATACTAAGGGTTTGATCTAAGTACCATATAAAAATAAATAGGTAGAAAAGGTTCTATGGCAGTAAGAGCTTGTGGAGGCTCCACAAACTGAGATCTGGTTCTTCGTGGATCGATGGGGTCACCCACTAGATCACCTGCTACCTGGAGAGTTTGTTGTGACCATCATGGTAGATTCTCTAGACCTACAACTGCTTGTTTCTTATCACAAATATTAGATATATCATATTCATATATCTAATCGGAATAACTCTCATGAAGTTTTGCAACTAGTGGCGGTGGAGATGGAGGTGTGGACTGCTCTGGAAGTACCTTTGAAGGACCTTCTTCAAACTTAACACTCCTCTGAATGAATAATGTATATGAAGTGGTATCTTATAACCTATATCCCTTCACTCCCTCTATATATCCAAAAAAATACACTCCTTACTCTGAGATTCTGTAGCTTTCTGCTTATCGAAAGGGATCCTAGCCCATGCATGGGAACCGAAAATTCTGAAGTGAGTGACTTACGGTTTCTTCCCACTCCAAGCCTCATATGGAGTGACTCCCTTGAATGATTTATGAGCAACTCTATTATGAATGTAGTTTTCATAGTTGATAGCTTTATCCCATAACTTTGAGGTAGTTCTCTAGCCTGCAACGTATAGTTGTCCATCTCTTTCAATGTCCTGATCTTTATCTTCGCTACACCATTCTATTGTGGAGTATACAGAAATGTGTGTTGCAACTCTGTACGTGATTCTAAACAAATATGCTCAACATCCTTATTCACATACTCTCCTCCATTGTCTGTATGAAGCTTCTTAATCCTCTTCCATGTTCGGCTCTCAACTAGATGCTTGAATCTTTAAGAAACTCAAAGACCTCAAATTTTAATTTGAAAAGTAGACCCATGTATATCTTGAAAAATTATCAATGAAAGTAAGAACATACTTAGCTTTATTGATCGATTGGAATGGGAAAGGACTTGTAATTTCACTGTGAACCAACTCTAGAAGTGATGATGCCCTCCATGCTTTACCTATGTTGAACTTCTCCTCAGAATGTTTGCCTAGTATTCAGCCCTGGCAAACTCCATCTGTGTATTGAATGTGGGGTAATCCATCTACTATTCCACCTTTACTAAGCTGATCTAAATATTTAAAATTCAAATGCCCAAACCTCGCATGCCACAACCTAGACTCTTCATTAGCATGTGTTAGAAGAGATATGAAATCATATTTATGAGTAAAGTGAGAGAACGTGTAACCTGGAATGGAAGCCGAGGAATGGACGTTGAGGAATGGAAGTCAAGGAATGCATGCTCACATTGAGGAAACCCTTAGCAGTCAATTGACGCTTTTTTAAATGATTTAGGGTTATATTGGTATATTTTTCTATAAAGCACTTTTATTAAGAAAAATAAATTAATCTTTATAGATAAGATATAATTTATTAAAAATAACACATTTACAAAACTTGTTGTGCATTTTTATAAGCACACTCAAGTAGATTTGTAGCATTTTTTAATAATGGACTTGGGATTTTTTTGAATTAATGAAAACTTTCCATCCTCTAAATGAGGGGAAGTACTCAAGGATTTTCCCTAGGCGTTGTAACTTGGAAAATAAAAAAATGATTGTGAGAATGTGTTAGGGTAATTTTGAAAGAAAAATTACAAATGTTGTCGATTATAATACAGACACACAACACTCAATCTCAAATTAAATGGTAAGCAAGATATCTTGCATGCATTTGAAATCAATCATAGGTGTGGTAGACTTACAAGTAATTTGAGTTTCTAAGATTTCGGGACTCGTGCAAAAACTCAACATACAAGGTTTGTAGGATTAAACCACAATCCAAGATCTAAATGTGAGTAGGAAATACTACACTAGTTAATTGCAAAAGAAAGAGAGGAGAGAGAAAAATAGAATCAATCTTCACACATAAGAGACTAAGAAACCAACTTAAATCACCTTGTATTAATCCTTGATCATGAGTACAAAATATAGGACTCTCCACAAGAGGAGTAATGCCCACTAGGTTAGGGTTTCCATGTGCATGCTCAAGTAACAAAAGTAACCACTCTCACTAGTAATAGTTAACTAAAGTCAAAAGTTGCTCATAATAAGAAAAGGTCAAAAGTATAGCTGTGAACTCAGTGAGAACTCTACATGAAGTCAACATGCATTCCATGATAGAAAAACTCTCCTAGAATAAGACTAGAATCCTACAATGGAACTAAAGTCCTAATTGAGAGAGAATTTCATAAATATGGAAAGTCGCTAAAAATAGGAAATAGGTTAACTCCAAGAATAAGATGGATAATGCGCACTTCCTTAGGAGAATAATATTCTCATTCAAGTGTGATATCTAGCCATGAAATAGGAATTATCTCCTAAAATCAAGGAATGAAGCACTCATCCCCTAAAAAATAAAATTTTTTCCTAATGGCGGCTAAAAAAATAGGAATTTTCCTAATGGTGGCTAAAAACTAGGAATTTTCCTAATGGTGGTTTATAAGCCCATGTTTTTGGAAACCCATGGCATTTTCTCATGGTATTACATATAGCCAGCCACCAGCTAAAAATAGACATGTTATAAATAACAATCCTCCTAAAACGTATGTAGTTGAGCATGTACCCCAACAAGGTTAACTACATATGTATGTTTCCAAACATCTTGTCAAACATGAGTTCGGGGTTGTTATAAGATATGACATAGTAGCATCAATCATACACAATGGATCAACATCCATTTTCATTCATCTTCCTATGAAAACCATTCATGTGGGCTAATGAAGAACCATTTAGGGTTTAGGCCACCATAGAGTTGCATAACATGTCAAGGGTGTGCATTTTTATAGTGCAGGTGTGCATTTGTTATTAACAAGGTGTGCATATTCCTCATTACTATGTAAACATGCAATCACATGCCCTCGGCATGTAATTTCAACTTGAGGCATGCATTTTTCCCTTCAGGGCGTGCATTTTCCTCAATACCCTGTTTTCATGTAATTTCATAAGCTCAACATACAATTACCAACACAAGACATTCATTTTTCTTCCTAGGGTGTGCATTTTTCCTCTGCCCTTTTTTATGCATTTTTCCTTTTTGGCATGTGCATTTTTCACCATGGGGCGTGCATAATTTATCTGAAGGATTGGATGTTTCATAAGCCTATATGTCCCTGATATAATCATACCAATTTCACCATGGGTCGTGCATTTCCCTTAGTCTGGCATGCATTTCAACAGGGTCAGTTTTAACAATTTGACCTCTTTGTTTTAGAAGG
>ML806604.1:113239-127249 GCA_009831015.1 Picea engelmannii | reverse complement strand
CTTTGAAATCGTTCTTTTCTTTATCATAGACCAAAAATAGATGCTGGAATGAGTGAGATAATTCATAAGACACGTATTGGAAAAGGTTCCATATCATTTCATCTCGAAAACCTTCGATCTGTGCAAAAACTTGCTCAAATTCTACACACAGTCACTTTCGGTGGTTGACTGGTACATTTTCTGTGTGAATTAACCACCGAAAACGCAGCTTTCGGTGGTTAATGAACAGTCGTTCTGTTCGCCTAAACCACCGAAAGTCAAAATTTCCAGCAAAAATTGCCTTTGGGAAAAATCAATTTTCTCAGCCGTGGAATGTCCKTTTTGCACGTTCAAATAGTCGATTTTCATCTACAGATCGTAAGATTTCCAATGGTACAATCAGATTTGGATTTGGAGCTAGGGAAGCTAGTGAAAATTTCCCTTCAAGATTAGGCATATTTCCTTCAAAAAATGCCGGTGCTTTTTTGAGAGTTAACACCAGATATGCAAATATAATTCAATAATACCAAGAATAAACCATAAACCATTTACCATAACATGAACACAAGAAATAGAGAAAACCCTTGAGGTAGGGTAACACCATATATTAATCCTTATGGAAGGATAAAACTCCTCAAGCAATCATTGCTTGTACAATCACAATATTCTTCATTATGTTTCATTACATTGCCTACATTTCTTATATAGCTCTCCCTATCTCCTAGGAACCTTCTAGAGACTTTTCTCACATTTATTACATCCAACTACGATAGTGGGCCTTTATTAATATAGTGGACCTAATCCACCTTACATTGAATGACCACATTCCCATATATTAAATGACTTCCACTAATAACACATAAATACATTCCCATTGGGTACCTCCCTAGGTACCCCATATTACCTCCCTAGGTATACTACATTCCATCCCTCTTCACATGTTTTGTCCTCGAAACGTGAGAAGAAACCATACAATATGATCAGCTAAGCAATGTAGCCAACTGGTACCAAGTATGACCATCCATCCATCCCAATGGAAGTCGAACATGATGTCTATCTGCTACCTTTCCACCCTTATCTTTCTTTGCATCATGTCGGGGTTGCCATGGGATTGTTTCTGTAGCTTGAGCTCTTCTCGTAGTGCTAGTAGTACTCCATGCACCTCTTGATCAGTTTCCTGTCTGGTGCCCTACTGGTGCATAAATGTGTTGATGCACATGCCCTTGCCTTAATGACTTTTGTGTCTCTATATGATGTGGATGGCGATATACAACAACTGTAGGAATTTGTTCTTTTTTCTTCAAATCTGCAATGCTTTGTGCCTTTGAGTCAATGACCTCCTTAGCTTCCTGATTCTATCCTTCTTGTAGTTTTTCTTCATCTCCTTTTGTAGACTCTGCCTCTGATTCAACTTCAGACTGGGCAATAACGTCTTTGCTAGCTTCCATGGGTCCATCTTTCTTACTAAGAGACACATCCTCCAATGTGATTTTCCTTTTCTTGTACCACAACTTTAAAAACTTCTTTTGCGCATTAATATTAATGGTACCCATTGATTCTATCTAAGGATATCCCAAAACAATATCCACTTCATCCATATCCATAGCATAAAAATCTGAATGCAACACATATTTATCCATGGTAATCTTCAAATCTTTAAAAATTTGAACATTTTCACCCTCAACCTTTGTGCTTTGAATATTCTTTATTGGAACTTGCAATCTATTGACCAACTGAACATTGATAAAATTATGCATGCAACTAGGGTTAATAGAAACAATGATATTTTCTTTATGAATACAACCATGAACCTGTAATATAGATTTTTCACATGAAAATAAAATCTTGGTTCTCTCTTTATCCTTATTTTCTCCATGAGACCACTTGTCTAACAATATTTTTTCAAATTCTCCATTGAAGAGTGTCATCTTCTCCTTATAATCAAGCGATTTCCACCAAATGGCAGCATCACCTTGCAATTTGAGATCTATCCAATGGGGCCAATTCTCTTCCCATGCTGACTTTCTTTATTTAATGAATGATTCAATACTAGGGCCATCACATTTCCCTGTAAAATACATCTTGCTATGAAACCCCCCCAAAAATAGAACAATAAGTTACGACAAAAAATCGCGGTTTTTTTTGGAAAAACCATGAAAAACTGTTGAATTTAAAATGCTCATAACTTTACTTCCCGAACTCCGTTTCGGCTGATTATTTTTTTGAAATTGGGTATTTTTCCGAGAGGAATTCAAATACCCAATTTGTTTATCAAAATTCATCTCTTAAAGCTTAAGATATGAACCTGAAGTGCGCCACCCTCTTTTTCTTTCCTAGAAAAAAAATTGCAAAAAGAGAAAACAAATCTTCCCTTCTTTGGCCAAGGAAAGTGCTCTGATACCAATTGTTAAGTACCTATACCAGATCTGCAAATATAATTCAATAATACCAAGAATAAACCATAAACCATTTACCATAAAATGAACACAAGAAATAGAGAAAACCCTTGAGGTAGGGTAACACCATATATTAATCCTTATGGAAGGATAAAACTCCTCAAGCAATCATTGCTTGTACAATCACAATATTATTCACTATGTTTCATTACATTGCCTACACTTTTTTATATAGCTCTCCCTATCTCCTAGGAACCTACTAGAGAGTCTTCTCACATTTATTACATCCAACTACCATAGTGGGCCTTTATTAATATAGTGGACCTAATCCACCTTACATTGAATGACCACATTCCCATATATTAAATGACTTCCACTAATAACACATAACTATATTACCATTGGGTACCTCCCTAGGTACCCCATATTACCTCCCCCTAGGTATACTACACTAATCATGTCTTCCATAACCCGATTTACTCTCTCAGTTTGCCCATATGTTTCAGGATGATAAGTTGTGTTTAAGTTCAATTGAGTTCCCAACGCTGACGACAAACTTGTCCAAAACCTAGAAGTGAATCGGGAGTCCCTATCTGAAATGATATTATTGGGTAACCCATGCAAACGAATGACCTCACTTATAAACATGTGTGCCACATCAGTGACATCGTAAGTGTCTCTAACCGGAATAAAATGAGCACTCTTGGTCAACTTATCAACTATCACAAGAATAAAATTATGTCTATGCGATGTGAGCGGAAATCCCACAACAAAATCCATAGCAATGACTTCCCATTTGGACATAGGAACATCATACAGTTGTAGGAGACCTGTTGGGTGGTGGTGGTTAGATTTCACTTGTTGACACTCTAGGCACTTGGCGACGAAATGGACTACATCACACTTCACTCCTACCCAGAAGAAAATCTTCTTCATGTCTACATACATTTTCTTCACACCCAGATGTGCACAATAAAGTGCTCTATGGGCTTCCTTGAGTATGATGCTTCGAATATCCCCACCTTTCGGGATGTACATCCTTCCTTGATATCTTAATAATCCATCTGCTTCCAGGATATATCCTTCATACTTTGGATCTAATTGCCTTCCACTCTGGAGGGTTGAAGTAACCTTTAAATACCAACCATCTCCAATAAGTTGCCCCAACACACACTCCCTCAAATTAAATTTTAAGGGTACTAAGGAGAAGACACGTGGTCTCCTGCTTAAGGCATCCACGACCACATTATCCTTTCCTTTGAGTTACAAAATTCCAAAATTGTACTCACTCATAAACTCACTCCATTGCCTCTGCTTGACATTGAGATCCCTTTGAGTGAAGAGATTCTTTAAGATTTCATGGTCCATTTTGAGCTCAAAGTTTCGCCCCACTAGATAGTGCCTCCAAAGTTTCAGAGCTAGCATTACAACTGCCAACTCTAAATCATGAGTAGCGTAAATCTCCTCATGTTGCTTCAACTTCCTTGATGCATATGCTATCACTTCTCCATCTTGAATTAGCACGACCCCCAACCCTTGCTTCGAGGCATCCATGCAGACTGTGAAGTCTTTTTCCATATTCGACACTTGTAGAATTGGTGCACTGGTTAGTAACCTCTTAAGCTCAATGAATGAAATATCACACTCTTATGTCCATTCATACTTGACTCCCTTACGTTGCAAAGTGGTGATGGGTTTCGAGTTTTTAGAGAACCCTTCCAAAAATATCTGATAATAAACAGCTAGCCCCATGAAGCTTCTTACCTCATGAGAATTTTTCGGCACTGGGCATTCCACATAGATTCCTTCACCGAAAATGATATGACCTAAATAGTGAATTTCTTTTTGGAAGAAAGAACGCTTCGACAAATTGCCATACAATTTGTTCTCTCTAAGGCATGACAACACCACTCGCAAGTGTTCCTCATGCTCTCTTTCATTCTTGGAATAGATAAGTATATCATCCAGAAAGACCTATACAAAGCGGTCTAAGTACTTTTGGAATACAACATTCATGAGGCTCATGAATACTGCTAGCGCATTGGTCAAACCAAAAGGTACTACAATGAACTCGTAATGCCCAAACGAAGTTTGAAATGCATTTTTAGGAATATCGGCTTCCTTAATCCTTAACTGGTGATACCCTGATCGTAGATTAATTTTTTAGAACACTACTGCTCCTTTCATCTGATCAAAGAGATCATCTATCCATGGCATTGGGTACCTTTTTTCACTGTAGCACGATTCAAGTCCCTGTAATCTATACACATTCGTAAGGAACCATCATTCTTCTTGACAAAAATTACCGGTGCACCCCAAGGTGAGACACTAGGCCTTATTAACCCTAAGTCAAGTAGTTCCTTCAACTGCATATGCAACTCACAAAGTTCTGGTGTTGTCATCCTATACGGAGTCATGGAAATTGGCTCCACACCAGGTTTTAGCTCAATGGTAAAATCAAGCTCCCTCTCAGGAGGTAACCCTGACAACTCTTTCGGAAAAACATCCTTAAAATCCAACAATACTAGATATTGATCCAAGGAGGGGCCTTTCCCTTCATTCACTGCTTCTACTACATACAATCAACAAGCTTGTCTTATGCAACGTTTAACCTTCATGGTCGAGGTAAAGCGTAGAGACACTTTCCTCCGTACACTGTGGATCTCTACTGACCTTCCTTCATCGTCAATACATAACACTCTTTTTGCTAAACAATAAACCATAGCTCGATGGGATTCTAACCAATCCATTCCGATGATTAGGTCATACATCTTGAGAGCAGTGACATATACCTTCAACCTAGTATTACACACCCCCTGGTCTACTAGACAATTATCAACACTAGGTCCTACCGCTTGTTTTCCCCCCGAAGCCATCTCAACTTGTTTAAAGTCATTGTGCTTGTAGGCTACCAAGCCACACTTTTCTAATGCACAAGGTGAAATGAAACTATCTGTAGCACCAGAATCAAATAAGATTTTAACTTTGACATGATTTAGCACACCCGACGACTGTTGGATCATGTTGTCATTGATGCCAATGATTTGCATGTTGTAATTGATGTCAATGGTTTGATTGATCGATGTCATTGATTGATGTCAAGTGATGGATTGATTGATAGTCTTGATTGGTTGTTAAGTTGTCATTGTATATGATGAATTGTCCTTGATGAGAATGATAGATGTCAAAGTGGAAACCAATTGATAAAAATGGATCATTGATATGATGCATAGATGAAGATGGATCAATGAGTTGTCATTCATACATGATGATGCATAGTTTGTTTGATGACTCATTATTGTCTTATCATGATCAATAAGATGCACAAATGGATGAACTCCAAAGTGGTCCCCTTATGGTGAAAGCCCTCACAGGAAGATGCTTTGTGGATTGAGTTATCCTAGAAGAATGGTTGGAGGACCCATGCTTGTATGTGGAATAATGAGATGAAGATCAATGAATTTGTTGGTGAAACTATCCTAGATGGATAGTGCTTGTCGTGCCATTTTCCGTGGTATGTGGAATGTCACATAACTCCTCATGGTTTGAGAGTTATGGTCATACGAAGATGAAGGTCCCCCATATGTTGGCTTGAAGCCCAAAAGGTCAAAGAAGTCAAAGTGACCTAAAATAAGAAATCATTATTTAAATGATAAAGTAAAGTGACAAAGTCAAGGTGGATTATTTAAATAATAAAGTAAGGTGAAAAAATCAAGAAGGAATATTTAAATGATAAAGTATTGGAGAACATTCTATTTAAGGAGTGTGGTTAACTCTAAAATAAGGAAAATAGGTTAAGTGACCTAGAAATGGGTTAAGTGACCTAAAAATGGGTTAAGTGACCTAGAGGATGAAAGTATAAATAAGAAGCTAGGATATCTTGTGAAAGACACATTATTTTTGGAGAGAATCCTTTGTGTGGATCAATGGAGAGCTTCTTGTGAGATTATCTTGTGGAGTATTGATGGAGAGCTTCTTGTGAGAGCATCTTTGGTGTGGATTTCTTGAGCATGATTGAAGATATATTCTGAGGAAGAAAGTGAGAGGAGGACCTCATGGACGCATCAAAGTTTCAGCAATATCGGAGATCTTGACGACAAAAGTCTCGGAGCTTCAGAAACCCTAGTTTATGAGGTATACACGGGCTGTAATAGGCCAGGGTGCGTACACACGCGAGATGTATGAGGAAAGGGCGCATACAGTGGATGGAATGATGAAGACTTGTGTTTGAGCTGGTGTCAATCTCTTAGATGATGAGGCAGGTTCCAGATCTTCATTCTATGGGCTCAAATCTATCATTGAGACACTGATATGGTTACATTATGTCTTGATGGATACCATTGTTTGATATGTTGTGAATGCTTAGGGAATTCTTGGTATGGCTTCTATGATATGATTCAGTTTGGATGATTTGGTTGATGGAGTGAGTAGTACTCTTTTGATTCAGTGGTGACATGATTGCTATGGTATTCTAGCTGCTTATACATGATTGAGATAACATTCATATTGATTTGTTGTGGAGCATGAGCAAGCTATTAGAGAGCTTAGATGTGTTATGAATGGCTGGTGGTCAGATTGGACAGTCATAGAAAAAAGAGAATGATATATTGATTGTATAGAATCTGAGCTGATCTTGAAGGACAAACCCTAACATCTCAAGAAGACATACACAGGCTGTTGTATACACTGGGCACGTACACACACAGGCTATAGTGAGCCAGGGAGCGTACACACACTGGCTGCACTACTGACAGGTCACGTACCTATTGACAAATTGATATTTGTTGAGGATTGTTGCCTCATCTCAGTTGGTGTTGGGTATGTAAGCTGAGTCTTACATAATGGAGCTGGTGCTCTTGAAGAGTTGTAATCTATTTAGTTGTTGCTGAAAAACCCACAGATTGTTGTCCATAAAAAAAAAAAAAAGTTGTACATACATCTTGTGTTCTTTGTGTTCCTTGTGGTGATGACTTGTTGATGATATTGTGATGATACATGTTGCTAATATATGTTCACATCTAACTGGTTATAAATGACAACAAAGGGTGATGAATAAATGTTGAATTTTAATTAAGAAGTTTTGTATAAGAGGGAAGATTTGGGAAAAAGAGCCCCACACTCATTCACCCCCCCTCTAAGTGTGGTAAGTGTGTTCAACAATCGGTATCAGAGCCGACCTTCACTATAAGCCTTAACAAGCTTGAAGGAGATCCATAGACACACAAATGGATGAAGAAGTTCCAATCCTTGATGAGGAAAAATATTCTACTTGGAGAATAGAGATGAGAATACATTTGAAGGAAATGGGAGTAGCTATTTGGAAGGCATCCATTGGTGGATCAGTTCCGTTGAATAACAAGTCAAAGTTTACAGTTCAAAGGGAAGGAAAGAAGAATGATGCATTGGCTCTCAAGACCATTCTTAGTGGACTCTCAAGCCCTATTAAAGAGAGCATGGGACAATGCACCTCCGCCAAGGATCTATGGCTAAATCTAGAGGATACATATCAAAAAAAGAACGAGAAAGAAGATATTGAAGATCACTCCATCAAGATCACTACAGGTAAATAATCTCCAAAAACCCTTGATTGTATTATTTCTAAATGTGATCTTGAAAGTGTTTCAAGTGAAGATAAATAATCAAGTGATGATAGCACAAGGGAAGATCTTGAAGACATTTCAAATGAAGGCGAACAATTATGTGTTGATTTTGGCAAAAAGAAAGATAGTGAAGATATTTCAAATGATGGTAAAGAACCCTAAAAAAACCTTGATTACAATGATGATGATGAATTTTTCTCTACAAGTGAAGAAGAAGATATAGAAATAGTTTGTGTAAAGTTTGATGGTTATTATCCCATGAAAATAATAGAAGAAAATCTATTAAAGCTTCAAAAGGAAGTTGAAGAGGGTTTATATAGATATAGAGGTGATCATTATTATATAGACTATAACTATCTTTCGGATAACACTAAGAAGTTTTTTAGGAGGAGTCTAAGGCACATCTTGAAGTTAAAAGAAATGATCAAGGAACAAGAAGAAAACAATGAGACTCAATTAGAAGAAAAGGAAGAAGAGATCACAAGACTAAAGAATGGAAAAGAAGATATGAATGTAGATGATGAGATTAGCAAAAGTTTTGAAACCATTGTTCATCTCAAGACCCAAATTTAATAAGCCAAAAGAATAGAGAAACTATTGAAGAATCAAATAAATGAAAAGGAAGAGTCATGTTGTAAGTTAGAAGCTGAAATTGTTGACCTTAGAAAGAAGGTGGAAAAGTCGAACAAATTCTTGAATAGCTCACAAATCTTCGATGAGATCTTGGAAAGACAAAGACCATCATGTGATAAATCAGGTCTTGGATACAAAGGAGAAGATACACATGTTGAAGCAAGCACCTCAAAGAAGCATGAAGTAAGTCCATCAAGAAAGAAGACAATGTTGCAAAACAACCATCTACACAAGGCAAAGAAAATTTCAAAAGAACAAAGCAAGGAAGACATCAAGAAGCTATTCTTGGGACACCAAAGCAAAGGTATGGAAGTATTTTTCATGGGCATTGTTATTCATGTAATGGACATGGTCCCAAATCTTTTGAGTGTAGATATTATGAAATGAGATATAATGGAAGATTTTATAACACCATGAGGTGTTAGAGATGTGATCAAGTAGAACACATTGTTGTTCACTATAACACCATGAGATGCTACAACTGTAGTGGATTTGGCCACAAATCCTAGGAGTGCTGGAACACAAGAAGAAAGTCCATGATGAGAACTTCAAATAGCATGGCTAGAAGAAGGAGTGAAGTAAGAAAGGGAGACATCTTTGAAAAGCTGGATGCTAAGAGCTCAATTTCTGAGGAGCTGGGTCATCTACAGAAGTGGTTTAAGAAGACAAATCAACCAGAACGAGATGAAAGACTGAAGGGAAGCTCAAGCAAGTCATCTACTGAATCATATGTAGGTGACAGTGGTATCAGTCGTGTACATACATGTGCTGACCTTGAATAGGTCACGTACATACGCGCTCTGTTGTGCAGCAAGCCGCGTATATGTTTTAAATCCTTGGGAAAAAGGCAATGCACATAGGTTGCAGCTTAATGTGATGGTACAATTCTGTGTTGTTGGGTCTTGCATTGTTTGTTGCAGGTTCTGACATTGTTTGCTACAAGTTTTCATGGTTCTATGTTAGATCATTTAAGGTGACAATATAAAATAAATCTTGGGTACATGGCACTAACCCATGAGTATGGATTGATGTTGATCTTTTGGGGTACATGGCTGGTACATATTTGAGTTTCATTGATATATCTTAGGATGTATTATTGGAAGCATATGTTGGATATCATGGTGCATACACTTGGAATGAGATTCATCATTTTGTGGTATTGGTACATGGTGGTGTACATGTTTTGGTACACTCATATATGGCATATGATTGATGATGCTATGTTGTTGGTATTACTCGATTAACGCAACCGTTGGTATTTGTTTGAAACATGATTATGGTATTTGGTTCATGATGGAGACATATCATGAGTGATATAACGCATGGTTGGCATATTGGTAGATGCACATGTTGGCATGTTGATAGAGGTATATGATTGATACATTCCATGGATGATATCTTTTGGTACATTACATGATGTTGATATACATGGTTGATGTACATAGGTGTTGTGCATGATGAGCACACATTTTGGCACATGATGTACTTGGTTGATATTTTACTCACGATTCTCTATTTTTGACACATCTTTTGTTTCATGATGGTTGGTATGGCATGTGTTTGCATCATGAACAGGTCCAAGGATCATTATATGGTAGCATATTGTTGATATTGCATAGAAGATAGGGGGAGACATACCCATAGGGGGAGTCATTCTTCTTCCCATGATTCTAGGAGGAGATATTTATCAGATGTTCATCTATAAAAGAGCCATATATTTGAAGAAAGAGAACAAAGGCATGATTCCAGGAGGAGCGATGATCACAGGGGGAGTATGAGCAATGTATTTTCAGCATTACATCAGAGTGATATCCCTTGTTAAAAAAGGGAGATATTATTCAGAGGAAGATCAAAGGCATTCAGACAGGGGGAGAAGCCCCAAGAGGAGAATGGCCCTTTTCCATTTATGTCAAAGGGGGAGAGATAGTCACATTGATGTGATTGATGATTATTGATTGGGAGAGATAATCACAATTGGGAGAGATAGTCACATTGACTATTGTTGATATGATTGATGTTTACTAATAGGGAGAGATAGTCATATTGATATGATTGATGACTATTGATGTAGAGCATGCCTTGTCTACATGTTTGACATCAATAATTGGTAATTGGTGTTGACATCAATGTTGGTATTGCCATCAATGCCAAAGGGGGATATTGTTGGATCATGTTGTCATTGATGCCAATGGTTTTCATGTTGTCATTGATGCCAATGGTTTGATTGATTGATGTCAAGTGATGGATTGATTGATAGTCTTGATTGGTTGTTAAGTTGTCATTGTATATGATGAATTGTCCTTGATGAGAATGATAGATGTAAAAGTGGAAACCAATTGATAAAAATGGATCATTGATATGATGCATAGATGAAGATGGATCAATGAGTTGTCATTCATACATGATGATGCATAGTTTGTTTGATGACTCATTATTGTCTTATCATGATCAATAAGGTGCACAAATGGATGAACTCCAAAGTGGTCCCCTTATGGTGAAATCCCTCACGAGAAGACACTTTGCGGATTGAGTTATCCTAGAAGCATGGTTGGAGGACCCATGCTTGTATGTGGAATAATGAGATGAATATCAATGAATTTGTTGGTGAAACTATCCTATATGGATAATTCTTGTCATGCCATTTTTGGTGGTATGTGGAATGTCACATAACTCCTCATGGTTTGAGAGTTATGGCCTTACGAAGATGAAGGACCCCCATATGTTGGTTTGAAGCCCACAAGGTCAAAGAAGTCAAAGTGACCTAAAATAAGAAATCATTATTTAAATGATAAAGTAAAGTGACAAAGTCAAGGTGGATTATTTAAATAATAAAGTAAGGTGACAAAATCAAGAAGGAATATTTAAATGATAAAGTATTGGAGAACTTTCTATTTAAGGAAAGTGGTTAACCTTAAAATAAGGAAAATAGGTTAAGTGACCTAAAAAAGGGTTAAGTGACCTAGAGGATGAAAGTATAAATAAGAAGCTAGGATCTCTTGTGAAAGGCACATTTTTTTGGAGAGAATCCTTTGCGCGGATCAATGGAGAGCTTCTTGTGAGATTATCTTGTGGAGTATTGATGGAGAGCTTCTTGTGAGAGCATCTTTGGTGTGGATCTCTTGAGCATGATTGAAGATCTGTTCTGAGGAAGAAAGTGAGAGGAGGACCTCATGAACACATCAAAGTTTCGACAATGTCAGAGATCTTGACGACAAAAGTCTCTGAGCTTCAGAAACCCTAGTTTATGAGGTATACGTGGGTTGTAATGTGCCAGAGCGTGTACACACGTGGGCTATATGAGGAAAGGGCGCGTACGGTGGATGGAATGATGAAGACTTGTGTTTGAGCTGGTGTCAAGCTCTTGGATGATGAGGCAGGTTCCAGATTTGCATTCTATGGGCTCAGATCTATCATTGAGACACTGGTATGGTTACATTATGTCTTGATGGATACCATTGTTTGATATGTTGTGAATTCTTAGGGCATTCTTGGTATGGCTTCTATGATATGATTTAGTTTGGATGATTTGGTTGATGGAGTGAGCAATACTCTTTTGATTCAGTGGTGACATGATTGCTATGGTATACTAGCTGTTTATACATGATTGAGATAACATTCATATTGATTTGTTGTGGAGCATGAGCAAGTTATTAGAGAGCTTGGATGTGTTATGACTGGCTGGTGGTCAGATTGGACAGTCATAGACAGAAGAGAATGATATATTGATTGTAGAGAATCAGATCCGATCTTGAAGGAAAAACCCTAAAAACTCAAGAAGATATACGCAGGTTGTTGTATACACAGGGTGCATACACACGCGAGCTGTAGTGAGCCAGGGCACATACACACACTAGTTGCACTACTGACATGTCACGTACATGTTGACAAATTGATATCTTTTGAGGATTGTTGCCTCATCTCAGTTGGTGCTGAGTATGTAAGATGAGTCTTACATAATGGAGCTGGTGCTCTTGAAGAGTTGTACTCTATTTAGTTGTTGCTGAAAAACCCCCGGATTGTTGTCCATAATAAAAAGAAAAAATTGTACATACATCTTGTGTTCTTTATGTTCCTTGTGGTGATGACTTGTTGATGATATTGTGTTGATATATGTTGCTGATATATGTTCACATCTAACTAGTTATAAATGACAAGAAAGGGCAATGAATAAATGTTGAATGTTAATTAAGAAGTTTTGTATAAGTGGGAAGATTTGGGAAAAGAGCCCCACACTCATTCACCCCCCCTCTAAGTGTGGTAAGTGTGTCCAACAACGACTCCACCATTGTGGATTGATGTTCTGCCTGATGATTATTAACCACTGCATAAATTTGGTGTTTACCACTCGCTCTTCCCATCGAGGCCTTTCCTTTTCTATAAACAAATCATGTTTGTGATTATAGGCAATCACGCTGGTAATGGGGTCCTCCACACCCCCAATAAGTAACACAAGATGGAACCTGCACACTGCCCTATGACGTTGATCCAGATTTATGTAGGAACACAATGAAATACATAAATACACATAAACACAGAGATGTAGCGGAAATAAGACTTCATTTCATTAATAACAACTGACTGAAATATGCTTACAGACAGAATGGAAATAAACTAGCAAGGGCGCTGGTAGCTTATCTCTGAGAAGAGATGTGGCTGCTACTCGCATCCGTGAGAAGATGATTACAATGAGGCTCTAGAGGCCTTTTTACAATAGACGAGAATGCCAAAAGTCATAGACATCCAAAAACCTAACCCTAGGAGATGAAGCGCCAAAAGTCATGTGGGCCCCGTTTGGGTAAGTTAGTACATCAACCTCCCGGGGTCGTAACTTTTGCATATGATCTCCGTTTTAGGCATGTGATAGCTCGTCGGAAAGGTATCATTGAGGAGATTCATTTTGGGGGCCCAATCATGCCTTCGCTATCATTGAGAACCTTGATCTCAAAAAACCTTCATTTAGGCCCTCAAAATGGCCCCGGAAGTTAAAACTTGCTAAAAATAGTAAATTACCAAAATTGCCAGAAAATTGTTTTGAGCCAGTCGGAAAAGGTGGGTGGCCACCGATATCCACCTGGATCAATCCTCCCTCCTTAGGAAGCAATGGTCCCCATTGCGTTGAGTTCTTCCATGAGATGAGGAAACTTTTGCTGAACTTGGTCCCTGGTGAGCCATTTGCCTTGGTGAAGGAGTTGGCCTGCTTTGACAACTCGATATAGCGGTATCCTTTGTTTTTGGGTGTGCTTGATCTGTGTGTCCATTATCTGATCAGTTCTGGCTTGTTCCATGCAGTCTAGATTTAACTCTGTTGGTGTGAGTTGTTCTGCCATGTCGGATGTGTCTAGTAGAGGTGGAAAGTAGGGCCGAAGGTGGTCCACATTGAACACTGGGTGCAGACCAAGGAA
>ML806604.1:90240-103634 GCA_009831015.1 Picea engelmannii | reverse complement strand
TTGATCCAGGTGGATATCGGTGGCCACCCACCTTTTCCAAATGGCTCAAAACAGTTTTCTGGCCATTTTGGCAATTTACTATTTTTAGCAGGTTTTAACTTCTGGGGCCATTTTGAGGGTCCAAATGAAGGTTTTTTGAGATCAAGGTTCTCAATGATAGCCAAAGGCATAATTGAGCCCCCAAAATGAACCTCCTCGACAATACCTTTCCAACGAGCTATCACACGCCTAAAACGGAGATCGTACTCACTTACCCAAACGGGGCCCACATGACTTTTGGCGCTTCATCTCCTAGGGTTAGGTTTTTGGATGTCTAGGACTTTTGGCAGTCCTGTTTATTGTAAAAGGGCCTTCATAGCCTCATTCTAATCATCTTCTTGCGAATGCGAGTAGCCGTCACATCTCTTCTCAGAGATAAGCTGCCACCATTCTAGCGAGTCTTTCACTCTGTATTTTTACAGTCTCTATACATTTCTCTGATTAATAGAAATCGTGTATTACTGTATATCTATGTTTCTGGTTGCATCTCTGATACATTTCTGTTATATTATTGAATATCTGCAATATCTCTGATACATTTCTTTATATCTCTGCTCTCATTTCGTGCCGAAAATAATCCGGATCAAACTGTCATTCCCTTCGTGTGTCTGTTATTCCTTTGAGTGTAGTTGTTGTTCATTTGAAAGGAACAATTGTAGTTCCTTTTGTGCGACTACTGTTCCTTTGAGTATCATTGTTATTCAATTGAATAGAGCAACTGTTGTTCCCTTTACAATTGTTGTTCCTTTATAGGTGTTGCATCTCTGGAGGTTGGGTATTGAAAACGGAAGGTAAGAACCTACGTAGGAAACAAGTAAAATGCTTGTGCCAGTGCCTACCTTTGGCTGATGCATAGAGGTTGTTTTTAGGACATATTTAGAGACCAACACAGTCGTTCTTCTCTGAACTAGAGCATGAAATGATCCTACCTGTTGTTCCTCATAGTAAGTCGACAAATATTTCCTTCGGAACCTTTCCTCAAAAATATCCCATGAGACGGTGTTTGGGGTAAGGTGCAACTGTCTCTCCAGATTATCCCACAAGTTCAAGGAACTGTCCCTCAATTGAAATATTGTTATATTCACCTTATATGTGGAAGCGTAGTCCCTTAAGGTGAAACATTGTGTCATTCCTTCCAACCATGCCTCTGTACGTTCACTTGCACGACCCCCAACAAACTCTGGGAGTTTGATATTTTGTAGTTCTCTGGTGGAGTCCCTCCTTTTAGCAATAATTCTTGTCATGGGCTCGAGAGCATTCGGGTCTGCAAGTTGCACGAAATTATTAAGCGCAACACGGCATAATCCCTGTTGTTCCAAGTAGCAGGTCAAGCGAACGGGCAAAGTGTCGTCGGCAGCATCCAAGGTCTATTTTGCGAAGCAGATCAACGGTCGGTGGGTAATTGCACTCAGCCGAGTCACGCCAAGTATAGTGCAGAAGTTTTCAAAAAGGAGAACGGTTAGAAGTCTCCGTGGAGAACTCTCAAAGTAACGAGGGCCGTTGATCGTGATCAGTTGATGCATGGGTTCATTTCTTGAACTCGGGGTTCGTGAGTTCAGAGGGCGGACCATATCCTTTGGTTGCACGAGATCGCGAGTCGCGAGAATTGTGGAAAGTAAAAGAGCCATCGCTTCTCGGGATTTCGCTAAGGGAGAGTGACAAGGTTCGACACTCCAACTCGCTAGGTCGCAAGTTGTGAGAGGCACCAACACTTAAGCCTTAGTCGACGGTTACTTGTGGAGGGCACCGGCAGTAAAAAGAGCTATACAGTATTGCTGAGAAGAATTCAGAGCCGTCGGATCCAGAGGGACACGTGGTGCACGATTAGGCTCCTCGCCTTTTCGCCCATCGCGACTTTGAAACATAAGGACTAGCTCCTCCCAGCCGCGAGACACGAAGTGACGAGAGCATCCAGGACTTGGGGCCCACAACATTGACGGGAGAATTCAGAGCCGTCGGATCCAGAGGGACACGTGGTGCGTGATTAGGCTCCTCGCCTTTTCACCCATCGCGACTTTGAAACATAAGGACTAGCTCCTCCCAACCGTGAGACATGAAGTGACGAGAGCATCCAGGACCTGGGGCCCACAACATTGTCGAGAGAATTCAGAGCCGTCGGGTCTAGAGGGGTGTGTGGCGCCAGTTTAATCCTTCTCAACGTTTCGCTCATCGTGATTACTAGAAGCAAGGATTAACTCTTTCCATTCACGAACGCCGAAAGCGCTTTGGGAATAAGCACGGGGTCACAGCCCATAGTCACTTGGGAAAGAAAGGAATTGTGCTAAAAGGGTCTAGAGGTGCTGAGTCCAGTTGCCGAAAGGATCGTCTCGATCTCCAGGTACCATCTGATATGATTCCACTCCCGGCCTTCGCTTGGAGTAAATAAAGGCAAGAAGGGGTAGGTGAAACCTCTCCTTATACATTAAGTGTAAGGTATGGAAGGTCTGGCAAGCGGTCTGCTCGAGAGGGTCTTGTGTACCCAGTTCTTCAAAGAAGCCATGTCGAGTCCTCAACTAGCCAGAGGAGGTCTGCACACGCTAAATCAACATTTACTGGCTCAGCTACTCCCCCTGCAGGAGCCATGCACAGTTAAGGAGGCGTCTGACAGAGAAAGCCCGTCCGACGTTGGCTGAAGGGACACCAAGCTTCAGATGATCACATGCGCCTCTGTGAGGCAATTTTCTCTTAGTATATAAACTCAGTCTTTGTAATTTGTAAAGGATCGATGGTTGAGCAGAGCTCCCGGTTGTGAAGTTTTAATGAAGCACTGTTATCTCTGGTTATGTATGAACTCTTGAGACTTCTTGCCTTATGGATGCCAGTTTCTTTCATATCTTTGTTTAAACTGTGTTAGAGCAGCTTGGAATTGGAGAATCCAGTCGAGTTGTAGTTGTCATAGGATGATGTAGAATTTGATCACTGTGACAGTTACATTGTTTCTAATTAGTCTTTGTGATTTTCTTAACGCTGAACGACTTGGAATTGGAGAATCCAATCAAGTCCCTTTATTAGTACCTCGAAGCCCTGAACCTGAGGATCTCACGTTCGGGGTTTTTCTTCTACAAATTGTTGAAAGCCTGTTGCCTGAAGTAGTTTGTTCACTCTTCTTATCAAGTCTTCCACCTGTTCACCCTTTAATCAACCCACTGATTGAAATTAGATCAAGACCTCCTTTGTTTCATACATACCGGACCCAGTCTCTGAGTTAGAGTGAAATTTCCCTGAGTCTCTGTCCATTTGATCACCCATAAAAAACCACTGTGACATAAAACTGATGGGCATTGGGCTCTTCTCCTGCTAGCAATCCAGGAGTGACTTCCATCGCCAACATTTCTGGCCTCGTTGCCGGGGACGAAGTTGAATATTTTCCCCAGGATTGAACGACAACGATTAACTTTTTCTGAAGGTGCATCAGATATCAGAATTATCAAGATTGTTGTTGTGCACCTGGCGACTCCATTGTGACAACTTCGCTGGGGAGAACCTGCTCTATCAATTGTGGCTTTCAGAGGCAGACACATGCGGTCTCATCCACAGCTGCCCCTAGCTACACCTGAAACCGATCCAGAGGTGGTTCTCAGAAAAGGAAAGGCCCTTGAAGAGGAAGCTTCCACCGCCGAAACAGGTAATCCGCCATCTCCTTCTGTAAGAACTCTGTTTCCTCCCCCTCAGTTTCTTGATAGACCTCCTTCACAAGTTTCCCGTTTCTTGAATTTTGGGAGTGTTCCTGCTGAGTTTTCCCCTCCTGGTCTGGGATCAGAAGGAGAAATCCTTGTCACTCCCCTCTCCTCTGAAGCTGTACCTTGGCATAGACCCACGACCACAGAAGATTTCCCCACTCCTGCACAAGGAGGAGCACCTGCTGACTTGAGCTCGGTAGCCTGCTCCTTGAATCACCTCTTGTTTCCCACCCCATTCCAAGATTCATTCCCGGCAGCCCCTTCACAAACTCCTTCTCCTCCAAGTTCTCCTCCACCTAATATTCCTATGGCCGGAGCAAATCCCCCTATGATCGAAATAGAGGTCATCATAGCCGCTAGATACGCTCTCCTCATGCTACCAAAACCTCTCAATAACCTCCCAGCAGAAGGGTACCTTAAACAGCTACCCAAGTTTACAGGCAAGGGGGATATAACTGCTGAAGAGCACCTAGCAACCTTTTACACTTTCGCGGATGACAATATTATCATGCACACAGATGTATGGATGAGAATTTTTGTCCATAGTCTTCAAGGAGAGGCTAGAAATTGGTTCAGGGCCCTGTCTCCTGGATCTATTGATGGGATTAGAGCTTTAGATAATGCCTTTTTGAGACAGTGGGGAGATAAAAAAGACTTCATGTATTACATGACAGCGTTTGGGTCGTTGAAGAGAAAGGAAGGAGAGTCTGTTTCTGACTTCTCAAAGAGATTTAATAAAATGTACAACAAAATTCCTGCTGAGATAAAACCCTCCGAAGCCTCTACAAATATCACTTACTCCAGCGCCTTCGATCCTGATTTCTGCCTACTGCTAAGGGAGAGGAGAGCTGCTACGCTGGCACACATGCAAGATGCAGCCGTGGAGGTAGAATCCAACATATTGGCCGTCAACCGACTTAGGAATGCCGGTGATAGAAATACATCAAAGATCAGGCCTGAAGCTCCCTCGTCCAGTTCCTATCCCCTGCCCCATCAAACAGATGAGACAGCTAGAGCAATAAAATCGCTTGCTGCCAAGATAGAAAGGTGGGAATTAGAGGGGAAGCCCATGTACATAAATCCCCAGAACACTGATAATAGAGGTTTCAGACGACCTGCTAACAATATGCCTCAGGTTTTCCCGAGGGAACAAAGGGGAAAATATAGAGATGATCAAAGGGTTCAAACCCCCCTCCAAAACAACCTAATTGATCATGAGGAAAGAGAGGAGATAGATGAGTTTGGCCCTGAAATTCACTGTATTGAAGAAGCTCCCCCTTTTCCCCATTTGACGCAATCCGCATATGAAGAATCCTTGATGAGCGCTCAAATTCATGAGTTGGGGAAAGAGCAAAGGGTCGGTCACGCTTCTAACAGATATAATCTCAGGTCGAGAAGGAAGGAAGGAGACTTCGACAGCTCAGACCAGCCCCTCATAGCAGATAGGCCTACTAAAACTGCAGCAGCCACAGCTAAAGAAAAGAAGACTCAGAGTGCTTCGTCGGTAGCCAAAGAGCCTATCACCGAGGTAAGAGAAGCTCCTAAACCTACCCCCTCCTTCAATTTTGAGCATGAGATTCAGAATATTAGGATTCCTGTACCTCTCTCTGAGCTAGTTAAAAATGAAGACTTCAAAAGGTCCCTCTCCAAGTTGCTACAATCTAAATCCCCCTAGCCTCCCTCTGACTCAATAAACCTTCAAGATGAAAAGCCTGCAGTCGTCTTAGGGCCCATGGTAGAAGATAGAGATGATTCATCCCCTCCCTTCTACACATCCCTGAATATACATGATAAAGTGTTGCATAACTGCCTCATGGACTCAAGGGATTCCCATAACCTTATGCCCAAAATAGTAATGGAAGAGCTGGGATTAGAAGTGACCAGGGCCTACCATGATTTATACTCTTTTGATTCAAGGAGGGTGCAATGTCTGGGAGTCATCAAGGACCTGGTGGTTTCTCTGTTTCAATTGCCCATGAAGAGTGTGGTCATGGACATTGTGGTAGCTGATGTTCCTCCCAAGTTCGGCATGTTGTTGTCAAGGTCTTGGATTAAAAGACTTGGAGGAACATTACAGATGGACCTCACATATGCCACTATTCCAGTCTTTGGAGGAGAGCACAAGAGGTTGTACAGAGAGGYCCAGCTAGCCTATATTGTCAGTGATGAAGCAAACCCCACTAACCACCCCATCTTTGCACTTGATACCGACTTAGGGACTAGTTTGTTACAGATCACTGGAACTTCTGAGGTCCCTTTACATATAAGAAAGTAGCCTATTATTGATCAACAGATACCTCCTCCAATCACCTCTGTCTGGAAGATGTTCTTCGACGGGGCTTCCTCCAGTATGGGTGCTGGCGCTGGAGTAATTTTCATATCGCCCTACCAAGAGACTATATCCCTGTCATACACACTGGAATTTGAAACCACCAACAATGTGGCAGAATACGAAGCTCTTGTTCTGGGTATGAGGGCTGTAAAGGAATTAGGAATTGAAGATTTGTCTGTGTTCGGAGATGCATAATTGATAATCCAACAGGTCAGGAATGTTTACCAGGCTAAGCATCCTCGGCTTAGGAGTTACAGGAATGAGGTATGGGATCTGATTGATAATTTTTTCTCATCTTTCAACATTACTTTTGTCCCAAGGGAAGAAAATACCTCGGCCGATTCCTTAGCCGTTTTGACTAGTCTGTTCAAGGCCTCTCTGCCACCGAATATCTATGGTGAGGTCGAAATAAGATACAGACCATCCATCCCAGACAATGTAAAGCACTGGGAGGTATTTGAGGACGACCTTGAAGTCAAAAATTTTCTTGAGACCGTTGATGATTTTTCGGCGTTGCACATTGATCAGGATCCCGATCCGGAGGGTGAACATCAACCTGAGGTGTTTGCAAATAAAATTTCTAATCACCAGATTATTCAGCTGCCTAGCAATCACATTCCAAGGGGACTAGTCCCTTTAGAAAGGTTGTTTGACAAGAATGATGTGGCAGTAAAGGGTGGTGTTTCGAATGAAGATATTGACACAGTTGAATGCAACGTGGGCACACAGGAGGAGCCTAGGTTCGTCAAATTATCAAGCAGTTTGACCAGAGAACAGAGGGTGGAATATACTGAGTTGCTGAAGGAGTTTGCTAATGTGTTTGCATGGACATACGAAGACCTCAAGACTTATAACACGTCTGTCATTGAACACAAGATTCGACTGAAAGAAGAGGCTAAGCCATTCAGGCAGAAGCTGAGACAGATAAATCCCATGCTGCTACCTATCATGGAGAAAGAAGTAAAGAAGTTGATAGATGCCCGAATTATCGTCCCTTTGAGATATTCTGATTGGGTGGCCAATTTGGTCCCAGTAAGAAAGAAAAGCAGAGAAATCAGACTCTGTGTCGATTTTAGGAACTTGAATAGGAGCTCAAGGAAGGACAATTACCCCCTGCCCAATATGGAACACATACTACAAAGGGTAACTGGCGCGGCCAGGATATCCATGATCGATGGTTTCTCTAGCTATAATCAAATATCAGTCATACCTGAGTATAGGGAAAAAGCGGCCTTCACCACTCCTTGGGGCACATTCATGTATGCCAAAATGCCTTTCGGATTGATGAATGTAGGGGCAACATTTCAGCGAGCCATGGACATAGCCTTTATCGGGGAGAAAGATAAGTTTGTGGTAATCTACCTGGATGATATAACGGTCTTCTCCAAGTCTGACAGAGAACACTGCAGTCATCTGAGGAAAGTTTTTCTGAAATGTCAGAGGTTTGGCCTATCCTTAAATCCCAGAAAATATTTGTTTGCTATGAAAGAGGGGAAGTTATTAGGACATATAGTATCGGCAGAGGGAGTGAGAATTGATCCTAGCAGGGTGGAGGCAATTCAAGCCTTGTCACTTCCCAGGTCTAAAAAAGAGGTTCAAGCCTTTTTGGGGAAAATTAATTTTCTAAGGAGATTTGTCTCGAATTTTTCCGAGCTAGTGAAACACATCACGACCATGCTCAGGAAGGGAAACGAAGTGAAATGGATCGATGAGCCCAGGGCCTCTTTTGACCAAATAAGAAGGGAATTAACTGAGGCACCTGTGCTTATCAGTCCTGACTATTCCAAAGAGTTCCTAATTTTCTCATTTGCTTCTTTTGATACAGTGGCAGCGGTCTTATTGCAGAAAAATGAGGAAGGGCGTGAGTAGCCCATCACCTTCTTTAGCAGGGCGTTAAGAGACGCAGAGAGCAGATATGAAATCATGGAGAAGCAGGCCTATGCCTTAGTGAAAGCTCTTAAATCTTTCAGAGTCTATGTCTTGCATTCAAAAGTAACAACATATGTTCCTTCAGCTTCTGTGAAGGACATCCTTGTGCAGCCCGACGTAGATGGGAAAAGAGGCCGATGGATCACAAAAATTCTGGAATTTGACTTAGAAATAAAACCCACCAAGTTGGTTAAGGGGCAAGGTTTAGCCAAGATACTGGCTGAATCCAACTGTGAAGCCTTGGGATTTAGTTTCATCAATGCTCGCCTAGGATCTCGGCAAGCTGAATTGCCCAGCCAAGGCTCTCAAGATGGCTTATCGTTGGCAGAATGTGCCTGGTATCGTGACATTCTCTATTTTCTGCAGGAGTTGAAGCCCCCCGATGGAATGGGAAAAAGTAAAGCGAGGGCTCTTAAGCTCAAGGCGGTCAGGTATTGCCTCATTGACCAAACCTTTTACTGGAAAGACCCTCTAGGGGTATTTCTGAGATGCCTGGACCTGCAGGAGGCCCATAAGGTTACGTTTGATTTTCATAGCGGCCTTTGCGGAGGTCATCATTTCTGGAAGACCACAGCCCACAAGATACTCCAAGCTGGGTATTATTGGCCCACTTTGTTCCCCGATGTTTGCAGGGAGATCAGAGCTTGCACCAAATGTCAAAAGTTCTCAGGAAAGCAACAGCTCAAATCGCTGCCATTGAAACCCATAGTAGCTTCGGCACTGTTTCAGCAGTGGGGCTTTGGACTTCATCGGAGAGATCCATCCTCCCTCAAGTGGTCAACACAAATGGATCCTGACTGCAACAGATTATTTCACCAAGTGGATAGAAGCTGTCCCCACCAGAAGCGCATCACACAAAGTAATTATCAGCTTCCTAGAGGATATCATAGCCCGATTTGGTTGTCCCAGCAGAATCATCACCGATAATGTTGCTTCTTTCAAATATGAACCTCTAATTAAGTTCTGTGAGCAGTTCCAGATCTCGCTAATTCACTCCACCCCCTACTATCCCCAGGGCAATGGTTTAGCGGAATCCTCTAACAAAATCCTTATAAAGATCATCAAAAGATTGTTAGAGGATAACAAAAGAGCCTGGGATTCAAAGTTGAAATTTTCTCTGTGGGTCGATCGTGTCACAACGAAGAAGTCTCTGGGCACTTCGCCGTTTCAACTAGTCTACGGAGCAGAGGCGGTTTTCCCTACTCATCTCGCCTTACCTGTGGTGAAGTTATTTCAAGACTACGAGGGAGAACCAGATCATATGATCAGAAGAATTCATCAGATAGTGGAAGTGCAGCAAATCAGAGAACAAGTGAGGGATGCAGCTTATAGTCATCAGCAGAAGATCAAGCAGGCTTTTGACAGAAAAGTCAAGAAAAAGGAGTTCGAGATCGAGGATTTGGTATTCAAGTGGGACGCACCCTGACAAGATAAAGGCAGGCACAACAAGTTCGACGCCCTCTGGATCGGCCCCTTTAAAATCTTTGATATTTTCTCCAACAACACATATGGGTTGCAGGATCTGGAGGGTGAAGAGGTTTTCAACAGCCCAGTGAATGGGTATTTTTTGCAAAAATGTTTTATTTGAGCCTTAGACGGCTCCTCTGTTTGTAAATATTGTCTTTTAGTTTCTTTGTTTAGTTTCTTTTTGCATGTTTTCGGCCTAATAAGTGACTCCATAGCCCAATAGCAAGGCACTGAAGCTGTAGAATGAGTTCTTAGAGCATCATAGGGATGACTCTATCCCCCATGGAGCCTAATGTTAGCAATAATTCTTGTCATGAGCTCGAGAGCATTCGGGTCTGCAAGTTGCACGAAATGCTTAAGCATAGCACGAGAGAATCCCTGTTGTTCCAAGTAGCAGGTCAAGTGAACGGACAAAGTGTCATTGGCAGCATCCAAGGTCTATTTTGCAAAGCAGATCAACGGTCGGTGGGTAATTGCACTCAGCCGAGTCACGCCAAGTATAGTGCAGAAGTTTTCAAAGAGGAGAACAGTCAGAAGTCTCCGTGGAGAACTCGCGAAGTAACGAGGGCCGTTGATCGCGATCAATTGATGCATGGGTTCATTTCTTGAACTCGGGGTTCATGAGTTCAGAGGGCGGACCATATCCTTTGGTTGCGCGAGATTGCGAGTCGCGAGAATTGTGGAAAGGAAAAGAGCCATCTCTTTTCAGGATTTCGCTAAGGGAGAGTGCCAAGGTTCAACACTCCAACTCGCTAGGTCGCGAGTTGCGAGAGGCGCCAACACTTAAGCCTTAGCCAACGGTTACGTGTGGAGGGCATCGGCAGTAAAAAGAGCTATACAGTATTGCTAAGAAGAATTCAGAGCCGTCAGATCCAGAGGGACACATGGTGCGCGATTAGGCTCCTCGCCTTTTTGCCCATTGTGACTTTGAAACATAAGGACTAGCTCCTCCTAGCAGCGAGACACGAAGTGACAAGAGCATCCAGGACCTGGGGCCCACAACATTGTCGGGAGAATTCAGAGTCGTCGGATCCAGAGGGACACGTGGTGTGCGATTAGGCTCCTCGTCTTTTCGCCCATCGCGACTTTGAAACATAAGGACTAGCTCCTCCCAGCTGCGAGACACGAAGTGACGAGAGCATCCAGGACCTAGGGCCCACAACATTGTCGGGAGAATTTAGAGTCATCAGATCCAGAGGGGTGCGTGGTGCCAGTTTAAGCCTTCTCGATGTTTCGCTCATCACGATTACCAGAAGCAAGGATTAACTCTTTCCATTCGCAAACACCGAAAGTGCTTTGGGAATAAGCACGAGGTCATAACCCATAGTCACTTTGGAAAGAAAGGAATTGTGCTAAAAGGGTCTAGAGGCGTCGAGTCCAGTTGCCGAAAGGATCATCTCGATCTCCAGGTACCATCCGATACGATCCCGCTCCCGGCCTTCGCTTGGAGTAAATAAAGACAAGAAGGGGTAGGTGAAACCTCTCCTCATACATTAAGTGTAAGGTATGGAAGGTCTGGCAAGCGGTCTGCTCGAGAGGGTCCTGTGTACCCAGTTCTCAAAGAAGCCATGTCGAGTCCTCAACTAGCCAGAGGAGGTCTGCACATGCTAAATCAACATTTACTGGCTCAGCTACTCCCCCTGCAGGAGCCATGTGTAGTAAAGGAGGCGTCTGACAGAGAAAGCCCGTCCAACGTTGGTTGAAGGGACACCAAGCTTCAGATGATCGCACGCGCCTATGTGAGGCAATTTTCTCTGAGTATATAAACTCAGTCTTTGTAATTTGTAAAGGATCGATGGTTGAGCAGAGCTCCCGGTTGTGAAGTTTTAATGAAGCACTGTTATCTCTGGTTATGTATGAACTCTTGAGACTTATTGCCTTATGGATGCCAGTTTCTTTCATATCTTTGTTTAAACTGTGTTAGAGCAGCTCAGAATTGGAGAATCTAGTCGAGTTGTAGTTGTCATAGGATGATGTAGAATTTGATCACTGTGACAGTTACATTGTTTCTAATCAGTCTTTGTGATTTTCTTAATGTTGAACGACTTGGAATTGGAGAATCCATTCAAGTCCCTTTATCAGTACCTCGAAGCCCTGAACCTGAGGATCTCGCGTTCGGGGTTTTTCTTCTACAAATTGTCGAAAGCCTATTGCCCGAAGTAGTTTGTTCACTCTTCTTATCAAGTATTCCACCTGTTCACCCTTTAATCAACCCACTGATTGAAATTAGATCAAGACCTCCTTTGTTTCATACATGCCATATCCAGTCTCTGAGTTAGAGTGACATCTCCCCGAGTCTCTGTCCATTTGATCACCCATAAAAAACCACTGTGACATAAAACTGATGGGCGTCGGGCTCTACTCCTGCTAGCAATCCAGGAGTGACCTCCATCGCCAACACCTCCCTTTGAGTCTCTCGACGCTTTAGGGTTACCCACTCTAGATGGTGGGGTTTCCACTTCGACATCAGCTAACTGGTGTCCCTTTAGTGTCTCATTAATAGCCTCCAAAGAGCACAAAATGAGAGCTAATTCAGGTGATTGTGGTGGGAGTGCTGACGTTGGCAGTCCTTGCGATGATGCCCCTTGGCCTCGATTTCCCCGAGTCCTAACCATATTGAATAACTGAATCTCCATCAAACCAAATGTTTAGGAATAGTTTAAGGCATTCCACATTTTCTCAATTTATACTTGCAAACATAGGGTTAGGCGTAAGTTTTTTTTTACTTGTCTGTAAACATACGTTACTCTATTTAGGGTAAGTGGCTAAAGGTCGGGGTCGAAAGCCTCTAAGATTGGTAACTTGTTCGGGTAAGGTGCTAACCCTCTTGCCTTTCTAGGTAAACTAGCGTTGTGGGGCACTCATCAATTACCCTTAGCTGTCTCCTAAACATGTATTAAACCCCATCTTCTAATCATCATATCCTTATATGACTTACAATTGATTAATCAATTGCTTATTTAATAATGTTCCGTAATCAATTAACTAAAATTTAATCATAATCCCTTTAATAACATTAATAAATAACAATAAATATATTTTATTTATTATTATTATTATTATTATTATTTTATAATAAATTTTTTTTGGTCACCATCATCCTTGATGTGAGGATTTCCCAAAGAAACAAAGGGACTAAAATCACTAAATCACTCCTCAACATAGAAGTCAAGCACCTCCAAATATCGACCAAGTCCATCCAAATGTCGATCTTGAATTTGCACTGCGCCGACAAGTGTCTTCACTATAGAAAAAATCAAACAAAACTGGCGACGTGACGTAACCCTTTGTTCAAACACAACAACCTTGAGTTAACTATAAAAATATCTTCACTAGCACTAGGGTTTGGCTGTTGATTAAGGTTGGTTGTCATTGATGTCAACCCTTGAAGAAAGCCCCGTAACAGAAAGGTTCGGTAATGGACCCAAGATTGTTTGATGTAAAGATGACTCATTATTGTCTTATCGTGATTGATAATAAATAGAAATGGATGAACTCCAAAGTGATCCCCTTATGGTGAAAGCCCTCGCGGGAAGACGCTTTGCAGATTGAGTTATCCTAGAAGTATGGTTAGAGAAACCATGCTTATTTGTGGAATAATTAGATGAACATTAGTGAATTTGTCATTGAAACTATCCTAGATGGATAGTGCTTGTCATTCCATTTCCGGTGGTATGTGGAACGCCACATAAATCCTCATGGTTAGAGAGTTATGGCCATGAGAAGTTGGAGAACCCAGGTTTGGGTAATAGACCCAAGTGTTTTTTTTATGGATAATGGTATGAGTTTTGACATATTTTCAGGTAATACTATTCTATATGGATAGTACATGTCATTCCATTTTTGGTGGTATGTGGAACATCACATAACTCCTCATGGTTTGAGAGTTATGGCCTTACGAAGTTGGAGGACCCTCATATGTCATCTAGAAGCCCCAAAAGGTCAAA
>ML806604.1:78869-90190 GCA_009831015.1 Picea engelmannii | reverse complement strand
AAGTGAAGTTATGAGTGCACTATAATTCAAAGTGAATACAAAATCAATTATTTAAATAATAAATTTAATGGAGAAATTAGAAGTGGGTTAACCCTAAAATAAGGAAAGTGGGCAAAGTGACCTAGAAGATGTTTTTAAGGAAGATACTTTGAGAGTATAAATAAGAGGCAAGGCTCTCTCATTTAAATCACACTTGAGAATATTGAATACCTATAGGTGTTTGATTTAACCAAATGATATCTAAGCCGAATTTATGAGGAAAGTGAAGAAAATAAGGCCGAAATTCAAGGAAGGTTAAATTCTTTTGATGATATCAGCACTAGAATAAAGATCAGATCTAAACTCAATAAGCATGGACGGACTGCATGGAATCTTCACATCATATGAAATGAGAACTGAACATGAAAATCCAGATGTTAAAGAAGTAGCCTTCAAATCATCCAAAATATCAAAGCAAAAGAAACAACAACAAGAAGAATATAACAACAACAATGACGTCTTGGAAGATGATAAAGAAGTGTCCAACTTCGTTAAAAAACTGAACAAGGGAACCAATGGTAGGTATAGAGGTAATCTTCCTTCAATTTGTTTTAATTGTGATGGTATTGGTCACTGAACAAATGTCCTCATAAGAAAAAGATAAATGATGAAGGTTACTCAAAAGGAAAACACACATATAAAGGCAAAAGAACTACAAAGAAAGTTTTCAAGAAAATCTTATGCACCAAAGAAGACAACTCATCATCAGATGAAGATGAAGTCAGTGACAGTGAGACAGTAAGAATTATATTCATGGTAGTAAAAGACTGACAAATAAGACTTTGAAGAAGAATACGAGGAAGCCGAAGAAGGATATGAAGAATCCGAAGAAGAAATTGAAGAGGCAAAAGTTGACTATCGAGAAGAATTAATGTGTGCCATAGAAGTTATCAGAAGAGAAAAGAAGAAAAACAAGAAACTACAAGCATAACTAGACAAGAAAAATGACACTCGAGAACTAGAACAAATGATCACAAAATTGAAGGTTCAAATAGAAGAAGATAAAACAATTGAAGAAGCACTCAAAGAACAACTAGAAGAAAATGACAAAATCATTGGAAACTTGGAAGCAGAGATTGTCACACTAAGAAAGGATATTCAAAAGAAAAATATGCATAATAGCTCAAAATTTCTGGATGACATTATCAACAGTAAAAAATCTCATCTTGACAAGTTCAGACTTGGATACAATCAGACAGAAAGGGGATCAAGCTCCAAAACAACAGAGCAAGAAACAAATCCAAAAATCTATGCAGAAACAATCAAAGGGGATAGGAAGATATGCAAGGAAGATTACAGGGACACTCCTCCATCGAGAAGATTCAAATTTCATAATCAACAACAGACAGATATGCCTCAAGAAGAAGAAGGATTCACTAGAGCACCTCATTTTATAATATCTTCAACTCCCAGGTATCAAACTGTATTTTTTGGTTTATGTTATGCATGTAATAATTTTGGACATAAAGCTGTGAATTGCAGAGCTAACAACAAGAACAATAACAACTTTGAGAATCATACACAAAGGGGTTATTCAAGAAGACCTAGTGGAACACAAAGAAGAATTTACAACAGGTTTGAATCTTTGAGCAGTGAAGTGGAATGTTACAAATGTAACAATTTTGGACACGTGGCCAAAAATTGCAGAATGACAGTCCCTCCTAAAGAAACTCAACATAATAACAACAGTTGCAGACAAGAACTTCAGAAAACGACATGGATAAGAAAGAAAGATCAGTATAGAAATGAAGAATGCACAGTCGCTCTACAAGCTAAGCAGTAGAAACGCAGTTGATATGTTGACGGTGGATGTTCAATACACGTGACAGGTGATAGAGACAAATTTCTTACATTGCAAAAGGAAAGAAATGGATCAGTCTCCTTCGAAAATGATAATTCAGCCAAAATCATTGGAGAAGGCACAGTCCGAATTGGGAACAAGAATAAAAAGGCACAAAATGTTCTACTGGTAGAAGATATGAAACATAATGTTCTAAGTGTGAGTCAAATGTGTGACCAAGGTCATAAAGTTACTTTCGAAACACAAAAGTGTGAGATAAGAAGAAAAGGTTCAGGGAAATTGATCAATACAATTGCAAGAACTTCAAACAACATATATGTGTTAAGTGAAATTGGAAACGAAAAGTGTTGTCTAGGAAAGGAAGATGAAAGTTGACTATGGCACAGAAGAATGGGTCACATTCATTTTGATAACTTTGTCAAAGTCAACAAAAGAGAAGCAGTCAAAGAAATGCCCCAGATCACGAAACCAACCAACACTTTATGCAAGCATTGTCAACAAGGAAAGAAGACAAAGACCAAGTTCAAATCAAAGGAATATTCAACAACAAGACCACTAGAAATTGTGCATACTGATCTAGTTGGACCAACTACAACAAAGGGTTTAAAAGGTGAGAGATACTTTATGTTATTAGTTGATGATTATACAAGAATGACTGCAATTTGCTTTCTCAAGAACAAGTCAGAAGATTTTGAAAACTTCAAGATCTACAAGGAAATGGTTGAAAATGAGATGAATTCAAGAATCAAATTCTTGAGATCTGATAATGGAGGAGAGTTCACTTCAAATGAATTTATGGACTAATGCAGCAGTCATGGAATAAAAAGGCAATTCTCCGTTGCTAGGACACCTCAACAGAATGGAGTTGTTGAAAGAACGAACACGACAATACATGAAATGGCTTGAACAATGCTAATGGATTCAAAATTGACATATATATTTTGGACACAGGCAGTGCATAAAAAAATTCACATTCAAAAGAGAGTAATGCTCAGAAACAACACTGGTAAAACTCCCTACGAGCTATGGAAAGGAAGACCAACAAATGTGAAGCACTTTAGAGTTTTTGGATGCAAATGCTACATCAAAAGAGAAGATGGCAGAATGGGAAAGTTTGAATCTCGTGTGGACACATGAGTACTTGTTGGTTACTCAAGTACAAGGAAAGCATACAAGTGTTACAATCTAAGATTGAACAAATTTGTGGAAAGAATCAACGTAACAATTGATGAAACAGGCAGACTAGAATCAAAGGAAGAATAAAACAAATCAATGGAACAACTTTTCGAAGAAGAAGAAGCAGAAGATGAAGTAGAAGTGGAAGATGAAGAGAATCCGACAAAAACAGAAGAGCAAGTTCAACAAGTATCTCCAAAGACACCTAGCAAACGAGTATAGAAGAATCATACTTCAGATCAGATTATTGGAAACAAAGATGTTGGAGTTGAGACTAGAAGAAAAATCCGTTCACCAGAACAAACACACCTAGCACTCTTATCTACAATTGAACCAAACTATTTTGAAGAAGCCAACGAGGATGAATTTTGGAATAAGGCCATGAATGAAGAATTGGATCAAATAGAGAAAAATGACACTTGGGAACTGGTTCCAAGACCAAAGAATAAGAATGTGATCAGCACAAACTGGGGTTTCAGGAATAAATTAAATGAAGATGTACAAGTTACAAGGAAAAAAGCTAGATTGGTATGTAAAGGATATGCACAGATTGAAGGAATCGACTTTGAAGAGACATTTGCCCCAGTTGCCAGAATGGAAGCAATACGGTTGCTTTTAGCCTATGCATGCTCCAAAAATGTTAAAATATATCAGATGGATGTAAAATCATCTTTTATGAATGGGGAACTTGAAGAAGAATTCTACATTAAACAACCAGAAGGATTTCAATTGTTAGAGAAAGCAGATTATGTGTGTAAATTAAAGAAGGCCTTGTATGGTCTAAAACAGGCTCCTAGAGTATGGTACTCTAGACTAGATAAGTATCTATAGTAGGCAGGGTTCAAAAAAGGAAGTGCAGACAACAACCTCTACATCAAGGTAAGTGAAGGTAATATTTTATTAATTGAAGTTTATGTTGATGATATTATTTTTGGTAGTGATGATGACAGGTTAAGCCAGAAATTTGCAAAAGATATGCAGAATGAATTTGAAATGTCGTTACTTTGAGAAATATCCTTCTTTTTGGGACTTCAAATATGTCAAAACAACCAAGGAATATTTATTTCTCAAACCAAGTATATCAGAGAAATGCTAAAGAGGTTCGAAATGGAAGATTGCAAACCAATTATCACTCCCATGCAAACCAATTGCAAGTTGATCAAAGATGATGATTCAAAGTCTACAAATCAGAGGGAATACATGTCAATGGTTGGAAACCTACTATATGTGACAACATCCGGACCAGATGTAATGTAGGCAGTTGGACAGGTGGCATGATTTCAAGCCTCACCAAAGGAGTTACATGTGTTAGCAGTGAAAAGGATTTTCAGATATCTCAAAGGAACAAAAGAGTTTGGATTATGGTATCCAAAAGGAAAGGATCTATCATTTATTACCTACACAGATACATATTGGGCAGGTTGTATTGATGACCAACGAAGCACCAATGGAGCAGCGTTCTACTTGGGTGAGTGTTTAGTATCATGGCTAAACAAGAAACAATCATCAATATCTTTATCTACAGCCGAGGCAGAGTATATTGCAGCAACATCATGTTGTACATAGGTTCTTTGGATGAAACAAACTCTGAAAGATATACAGGTTGATTATGATGAGCCGATTCCAATCTTTTGTGATAATATAAGCACCATTAGTATCTCGAAGAACCTGGTGATGCACTCCAAGACGAAGCACATTCCAATAAAGTATCACTTTCTACGGGAGCAGGTTGCAGAAAAGAACATCAGAGTTGAGTATGTGGGAACAAAAGAACAAGTGGCATACATCTTCACAAAACCACTTCCACAAGAATCCTTTGAATATCTTCGCCAAAGACTTGGAGTTATTTATACTCCAAAATGAATGTTTTTTGAATTCTTATCTTATATGTCTTAGATTTACACAAGGAAGCACAATAAGAGGATAGTTCAGTCAGGGGAAGAAATCGTGGATGGAAAGATACCTTTTCCATTGATGATAAAGGGGGAGATATTTATCATATGTAGAGGACAGAGGCAGAGGACAGAGGCATGGTTCCAGGGGGAGAGATTTATCATATGCAGAGGATAGAGGCATGGTTACATGGGGAACAAATTTATCAGATACAGAGGACAGAGGCATGGTTCTAGGGGGAGTATGAGTGATATGATTTCAATATTGCATCAGAGTGTTGCCATCAATGCCAAAGGGGAAGATTGTTGATTAAGGTTGGTTGTCATTGATGTCAACCCTTGAAGAAAGTCTCGTAGCACAAAGGTTGGGTAACAGACCCAAGATTGTTTGATGTAAATATGACTCATTATTGTCTTATCATGATTGATAATAAATAGAAATGGATGAACTCCAAAGTGGTCCCCTTATGGTGAAATCCCTCATGGGAAGACGCTTTGCGGATTGAGTTATCCTAGAAGTATGGTTAGAGAACCCATGCTTATTTGTGGAATAATGAGATTAACTCTAGTGAATTTGTCAGTGAAACTATCCTAGATGGATAGTTCTTGTCATGCCATTTCTGGTGGTGTGTGGAACGTCACATAAATCCCCATGGTTAGAGAGTTATGGACATGAGAAGTTGGAGAACCCAGGATTGGGTAATGGACCCAAGTTTATTTGATGGATAATGGTATGAGTTTTGATATATTTTTAGGTAATACTATTCTATATGGATAGTGCATGGCATTCCATTTTTGGTGGTATGTGGAACATCACATAACTCCTCACGGTTTGAGAGTTATGGCCTTATGAAGTTGGAGGACCCTCATATGTCATCTAGAAGCCCCAAAAGGACAAAGTGGTCAAAGTGGTTTAAGAGTTTTTAAACATATATAATAAATTGAAGTGATGAGTGCACTATAATTCAAAGTGAATAGAAAATCAATTATTTAAATAATAAATTTAATGGAGAAATTAGAAGTGGGTTAACCCTAAAATAAGGAAAGTGGGCAAAGTGACCTAGAAGATGTTTTTAAGGAAGCTACTTGGAGAGTATAAATAAGAGACAAGGCTCTCTCATTTAAATCACACTTGAGCATATTGAATACCTATAGGTTTTTTAGGTAACCAAATGATATCTAAGCCTAATTTATGAGGAAAGTGAAGAAAAGAAGGCCGGAATTCAAGGAAGGATAAATTCTTTTGATGATGTTTTCTAAGGTATGTTTTTTTTTTTTTTTTTTAGGTCATCTCACAATTTTCACAATAATTTTTTTTCTAGAATGATTTAGAACTTGAAATTGATATTCCATTCAAGAAACATATCCAAGTATCTGTGGTAAAAAATTCAGCTTGTGGGTCATTGTATTTTTGGAGTTACACTCCGTGGAAAATAGGGTTTGTGGCTAGTCCCGAAACTAGTAAAAAACAAGTGTTTCGGGTAAAAACGTCATAACTTCTTCATAACAGATACAAATTCAATGAGACAAAATGTGTTGGTTAGAGTACATTCTGTAGTATTCTTTTTAACATCTTTAGATCGATTCAAAAAACATTTTGTGTGGGGAACGCTCTACAAGGTCGCTCTCTAGAATAAGACAGAATTCAACAAGGTATGCCATTTTTTCTATAACTCCTTTTCTGAGAGGTTCCAAGTAGTGAAACCTGGAGGAATTACATAAAAACCACTGAAGAACATTTTGTATCAGTTTCAAAACTTTATTCATTACAAGTGCAAATTTATCATCATTTCAAGTTAGGGTTGTTGACTAATCCAAAAACTAGTCATGTGAGAAGTTTGATGAAGATGCTAGTCTCTTGTTGTCAAAGTTAAGGAAGGTTTGAAGGTATGTGATCATATACACCAGGTCTATTACAAAGTTAAAAATCATATTTGGATGATGAAATTGATGAGGGATTTTGGTTAAGGTACATGTTGGGTACATGGTTGAGACAAGCATTTGATGAATTGGCACATACATGAGGTGTATAGTTGATGATGTTGGTACGTATTGATGAGTCATAGTTAATGAGTAGTTGAAACATGATTGGTACATACTTGGTACATGGTTGGATGCACTTTTTTTATGGTACAGGTTGAGGTACAGGTTGATGCATACTTCAGGTTTATTGCTATAGGTTTACAACGGTATATCTCACAGTGATAGTGTGACAATGGTTCCATCATTCTACTTCTTCTTCAGGGCAGTTGCACGGGGCATGGAAAAGTGGTTGTAGTCACCTTCTGGTTGTATTCTGAGAACATAGGGGGTTCTAGCCTCCTTCTGGTTGTAGCCAGAGAATTATGGAGTTGAAGTTTCCCTCAGGTTGTAGCCTGAGAAACTAGGGGGTTGGAGCCTCCTTCCAGTTGCAGCTGGAAAACAAAGGAAGTTGGTGCTTACAATGAATGTGATTCTTCAAGACATATAAGAAAAAACATTCAGTGGTTTTCTCCCACTTTAGGTTTCCACGTAAAACACTGGTGTACTGTGTATGTGTATGATTGTTCATTTGTTCATTGCTTATTTACTTTGCAGTTATCGGATGATAATGCTACATTGATATAACACTTGGATTATATGGTTAAAAATGATTAAATTACTCTATTACAGATTCACCCCCCCTCTCAATAATCCAACATTGGCATCAGTTATGTTGTGCTCCTGACCACAACATAGAGGAAAGGAGAGGAGCCGACGAATTGAGTAGCTTTTATACCATCAATCCGTCATGGGTAGTTTGGCAATTCTTTTGTACTAACTGGGTTTTTGGTGTTTGTTTTCCCTACCGAAATTTGTTCTGTGTTGGATGCATAGTTAATCCCAATAGAGTTTATGTGGCTCTCGATCAACTGGAAATGTTTTTTTTTTTGTCTCCCAGTTCCATTGAAGCCGAGAATTTCGAACAATTTAGAGGTATTTTGTTTTTTTATTCCAATAGTGAGGGTATTTAGGGTTTTCAGGCATCGGGTCTGGGATTTTTGAAGCTCAAATCGATGAAATATGTTTAGATTTGTAGGGGCTTGTAATTTTTATGACACAGGCAGGAGGTCTTCTGCACTGGCATGGAGGGCTTACGTCCTCGTGGGCTTTCTCCTTATGGCTTGGCTCTAGTGAGGCTTTTCGACGTTTAAAACTCGGACGCTTGACCCTTGGGTCTTGACGTTTAAAACTTGGACTCTCCCCTGGGTTTCAACATTTGGTCTTGGCTTTGGCACAGAGCTTGTATGTTGTGTGTTAGGAATTAGAACCCTGTCGTGGGCTCCTGATTGGTGATTTGTGTGTTGAACTTTGGTGCTTAGTCTTGAGACTTGAGGCTTGGACTTTGGCGCACTCAGTATTGAGGTGCATAGTGCATGGGACTTGCGTCTCTCCAAGTTCCTCATCCTCCTCCTCCATGGCCTTGTGTGCGCTCGATAACTCGGTGCTTGGTTGACTTGTGGCTTCTCCATTCGAAATTGGCGGCTCAGTCTAAAGTATTTTGTAATTGGTTGTTGGTTGTTGCGTTGGATGGGACGTTTTGAGCTTATGTTTTGTCATCATTTGACACTAGATGAATATGGTCTAAATGCTTTGAGATGGATGCTGACAGCATATCCACACCATAATCCATCAGTCAGGTATTACCAGGCAATGAATTTGTTTTTGCTTGGTTGATTTTGTTATTGATGCTAGAGGAAAATGCATTTTGGACTTTGACGAGCATCATTGATGAACACTTTGATGGATACTATTCAGAGAAGATGGTGGAATCTTAGGTGGACCCCTTGTGGCTTCCTCCCTTGATGACTTTGGGGCTGGGCTATGTATTTTTGCACTGTGAAATTTTCCCATGGGCTTGAAGCTTGTCACTTTGGGCGCTAGGCTTTTGATTTTTGTGTTGGCTCTACCTGCGCAGGTTCAAACCCTGCTGTAGGTATTTCGAGCAAACCAAAATCCTCCTTGCAAGATCATCCTCTTTGTGGCTAAAAAGAGAAGAGAGGCTGAGTATCATAAAAGCTGTATGGTTGAAATAATGCAACAAGATTCCAGCTCGGTGAAGAAATCCAGGTGAATGTCCAGACATGGTAGTGGTAGTGGGAATTTCTGATCATCTTTTGGAAAATGCCTTTTGCAAACTATTAGACCAAACGTTCTTTGTCAAGTTGAGGTAATGTGAATGCCTCCTTTTTAACAGTTGGCTTAACAGTCTTTCTCATTATGTTCTCTTCGTTATAAATATTTGCCTTGTACATGTGTTATATGATTAGCCTTCAGTGTTATATGATGTAATATATGATTATGTTCTCTTAGTTATATGTTCTCTTAGTCTTTTTCAATCTATTTTAAATTTTAATAATAAATATTAGCTTTGTTATCACAAAAAGAGGCACATGCAATACATTGGAGCTTCATGCAATACATTGGTTAAAGGAATATAATGCAGTGGCTTCCTACTCACAGATTTTCACCCTGTTAAGAATGGATTAATGTCCTTGCCCAAACTTCATCTCCCTTTCTTTGATTTTGTAAAAAGCTAAGAGTTTGTATACTGATCTAATATTGTATAACCTATGTATTTGGATTATTTCATAATAACTACAGTCTGAAAAAGAAAGTCAAAAGATTTACAAGTGCTCCAGCCAAAGATATCAACTGTCATACCTTGTTGTGTGATTTATTTACCTCCATTCTCTTAGTTAACACATGTACATGTTTACAAATATAAAACCCCAATGCTGTGGGTGGTCAAGCCCAGGTTTTAGTTTTGAAACCGGGCTCTGATACCATATGTAGAGCCTAGTAATTTTTAGGACTCAAACTAATTAAAAGTTTTCTAAAATCTCCTACTTTAATGACTAAAATTTAGTTTAGAATTTATTTCATGATTTTCTTATACTTGGAATAAACCAGGATACACAGTAACAACATAATAATGATAACAACATAATAATAATAATAACAACAACAACAACAGAATAATGATAACAACAACATAATACATACCTCCACCTCCAGGTTGGTTTATCTAGTCCCTTTTCTGTCTGATTATGTTCTTGTTCTTTCCCAGACTGAATATTAACCTCCCAACCAACTAGGAACAACCTCTCTGGCTCCCTAGCTCTAGGAATGTTTGTAGTTTCTTGGCCCCCAAGCCCAAAATTCCCAGTAACAACAATGCCCTGTGAGAGTTCCTCAAAACAATTCTTCCAATTTCCTCCTCTTCCTCTATCTTTCAGAAATTTGGAAATCCTCAAACAAAAAATGAGATCCTTCTTCCAAGTCCCCCCTTCTTTCTTATCATCCTCTCTCAAATATCCCTCATTAATTCCTAACAACCTTATCCCCCCATTAATTCCCCAATAGCCTTATCCTCCCATTAATTACTTCACCCACCTTTTAATAATAAAATAATAAAACATTCATTAATATATTTTAATAATTAATTAAATTTAAATTAAAAACTATGATAAAATTAATCAATTTGGGTTGTTACACAATGTTTGAAATGTCATTGGCTACTTATGAAAACTGTTGGATTACTGAGAGGAGGGGGGGGGGGGGTTGAATCAATAATAGAGCAATTTAATCATTTTTAACCATATAATCTAAGTGTTATATCAATGTATCATTATCATCCAATAACTGCAGACTAAATAAACAATGAACAAATGAACAATCATACACATACACAGTACACCAGTGTTTTACGTGGAAACCCAAAGTGGGAGAAAACCACATAATGTTTTTTCTTATATGTTTTGAATAATTACATTCATTTGAAGCACCAACTTCCTTTGTTTTCCAGCTGCAACTAGAAGGAGGCTCCAACCCCCTAGTTTCTCAGGCTACAACTTGAGGGAAGCTCCAACTCCCTAATTCTCTAGCTACAACCCCTTATGTTCTCCGGCTACAACCGAAAGGTGGCTACAACCACCTGTCCTTGCCCCGTACAACCTCCCTGTCATATAAGTAGAATTATGGAACCACTGTCACACTATCACCGTGAGATATACTGTTGTAAACCTGTACCAATCAACCTACACCAAATAACCTATACCAATAACTTGAACCATGCATGAACTTGTACCTCAACCTGTAATCAACCTGTACCATAAACGAGTGCATCAACCATGCACCAACCTGTACCAAACAACACGTAATCAACCTGTTCCATACACAAGTGCATCAACCATGCACCAACCTGTACCTCAACTTGTACCATGAACAAGTGCATCAACCATGCACCAGCCTATACCTCAACTTATACCATGAACAAGTGCATCAACCATGCACCAAACCTATACAAATAACCCTTCATGACAACCCGTCACAACAACTTGTCCAAAAAACCTATCACAACAACCTGTCTCATCAAACTTATCAACCAAATC
>ML806604.1:44110-66777 GCA_009831015.1 Picea engelmannii | reverse complement strand
TTGAAGCTAAATTCTAGCTTATCATCCTTATTGGCTAGCACAACTGGCTTTACATAACCAATGTCTACCACATCCCAGACATCTACACCTAAAGCCATTATGTAGGTTCTCATTCTAACTTTTCAGAAGGCAAAGTTTGTTCCATTGAACAGTGGGGCCTTATTGGTTGAATTTCCTTCATGGCTTGACATGTTTAAGATCTAGGATCTCCCTTTAGATAAAAGGGGCCGGCTCTGATACCAATTGTTGAACAACTGAGAGGGGGGGGGGTGAATCAGTTGTTACCGTGCTTAAACAATTATACTTATTTTAAACTCTTTGTTGAAACACTTAATGACATTCACAATAGTGCAGGGAAGTAAGCAATAGCATATTCAACATCAGTCACACACATGAGATACACGGAGACAGATATTTCCTGAGGAAACCCATAAAGGGTAAAAACCTCTTTTTCTTTATATGATAAGTAATATTTACATTCTTTACATTATCATACATATCAACACCAACTCATAGTGAGGCTGCAACCTCAGTTTTGCAAGATGCAACTTGCTGAGAGCACCAACTCTCTGTTTTCTCTAGCACCCACTAGAAGGAAGCACCAACTCCCTAGTTTCTCTAGCACCAACTAGAAGGAAGCACCAACTCCCTAGTTTCTCTAGCACCAATTAGAAGGAAGCACCAACTCCATGTGTTCAAGAACCCACTTGAACCTCTGAGGACACCAGTCCTCCCTAGCACCTCCCAACCACCCTGAAATATCAATTCCTTGTTACTAAAACTTATTACAACGATATAACGTTATTCAATGGCTTACCAGCCTTGTCGTTGTTCTGTTACACTGCTCTGCCCTGTCTGCATCAGTGTCTTCTACACACCCCTTGCACTTTCTATTCTTCTGCCTTTTATGCTCTCTGCGCCATATCCCTTAAATGCACCATTCCTCTACTGTGCATTTCTGCTCCTGCGCTCTGCCCCCTTGCACGCACCTCAATTCTCCTGCACAGCGACAACCCCTATATCTTCTTTGTTTCACATTATTATAGTCTCTATGCTCTTTTTGCATGTAATATTCGCCATGCCTCTACATGCTCACTCCATGCCAAATTCCTCCACATATCGAGTGCTCTGCCTCATCATCATCGCAACTCTTCAGCTTCTTTGGCAGTTTTTCCCACGCGTTCAGCATCACTGGGTGTTATGCTGAGATTCCTCAGTCACTCTAAGAGTCCATACTCTTTGTCTTCTCTGTTACAGTAGAGCTCACCCTTTCTATTGCAGTTACAGGCTCCAACGCACATCCAGCTGTCAATCGCCTCCACGAACAGTCTTATTTCTACTGGTTGATCCCTTGAGACTCTTCACCTCCTCTATCAATCACCTCGAAGTGTCTTCGAGTCCTTTGGTAGAACTCATCACTAGTTTCTAGCAGTTTCACTGTGTCATGCAACAGTAGCCCTCTGATCTCCTTCAGTTTCATCTGCACCGTTGAATGATCTTCATTAAACTTGCCTTTATTTCGTATTTCGGCATTTCAGCTTTCTTGTGGCCAAGTGTCTCGTCAGTCCATGTCGCGATCTCCGAAACTCTGAAATGGAGCTTTTCTATGCTAGCTCCTTCCTTTATATGACCATGGCCATGACCAAGCACTTGTTCATAACGTGCTTTTCACGATTTCACATTTCGCCTTTTCGTTAATCCCGTTGTGAAGTTTCTCGACTTTCCAAGTCGCAATCCCCGAAACGCCGAAAAGGAGCTTGTCTACACGTAATCTTCTCTTCATCTCTTCGATGGTGTGACCACCAGCTGAGACCACAAGCCTAAAGTATTTCGTAATTTCGCGTGTCGGCATTTCAGGACTCCTGTGGTTATGTTTCTTGCCTCTCCAAGTCACGATTCGCGAAACTCCGAAATGGAGTCGGATCAACGGTCTAGATCACACCTTGATCTGACGACTGCGGTTAAATCACGATTTCACATATCGCGATTTTGAGAGGTGAGAGGTTGGAGCATTTCTAAACTTTGACTTTCCAGTCAGCGAAATGCTAATCTTTCGCCACGTGTCCCTCTTGGATCAACAGTCAAGATTTTATTGTGATTTCGCAACTCCACAAGCCTTCGTTGTGCCTGATCAACGGTTCATATTTGTCCTCGATCCAATGGTCGAGATTATATCACTATTTCACATATCACAATTTATGTGATGGAGGTTCTCATCACTCCAAGTCGTGATAGGCGAAGCTCCAAGATGGAGCTTAGATCAACGGTCCACAATCATTGGTGATCTGATGGTCAAGATCTTTTCGTGATCTCGCATATCGCGAGTTTGAACCTCTTTCCTTTGGATTTCCCGATTTGTGAAACTCCGAAATGGAGTCTTTGTGGTGCTTTGATCTTTCGCCACGTGTCCTCTTGATCTAATGGTCCACGATTGTCCTTTCTGACGTGGTCTGACATATTCACCTCCTGGATCTGACAGCCCAAATCACACCTTGATCAAATGGCTAGGATCATTTCGCCATTTCGGATTTCACGATTTCGGCACTTCGTGATTTCACCCCTTCACGATTTTTCCACTTATGATGAAGGGTATCAAGCCTTCAACTCTCGATCTACGAAACTCTGAAATGGAGTCAGACCAACATATTTCGGCATTTCGCATTTTGCCTCTTCATGCTCTTTAATGAACGTGCAGGTTCTCCCTGATCCAACGATGGTCAGATCTTATGCTCAAATTTGATGCCTAAGATCTGTCCTCCTCTTCTGTTCATTCTTCTTGTCCACAAACAGATCCGACGGTCATCGGGGATTTTGAATAAGATCCAACGTTCACTATTGCTCCTCCTCTTCCATTATCATTGTGCTGCTGATCATGTTGATCTTTGCCATCACTGTTCTTGCCATCAATGACAAGCTTACTCCCAGCTGTAAACCTTCCAACAAAGAAGGGTTTACGAGATCCGTGCAACTGTACAACCCTAATTATTATTGCCAACAAACTTAACCAACTTGTGATTGTATAAATTGGGTTCAAATGTTGGAGAAAGGGAACCAACCATTCTAGTACCCTTATGTTGGAGCATTATCTTGAGAATTTAGCCTTGGGTTTATATGGCTAGTTCCTTTTGTAGAAACCCTTGTTTTTGGGATTGAATCTCTTGCTTAGACTCTGGGATCTAAATCCTTGTTGATTTTCCAATGCACATATGGCAAGGAGTTTGAAGCAGAGTTGAAGTCTATATGTAGTCCAAGTAGGAGGAACCTGAACTCTACTGACAAAGCAGCCAACAACATATCCTATATTATTTCATATCTTTGTAGTTGTTTTTTCACATTAAATTAATGTATGAAGATATCTCTTTTTCCCCCAAAAACTATGTTGCAATTTACTTGAGTATTGATAGCATGATTTCAAGAGGAATTAACCACCCGATGTTAATTAATATTAGTTAGTTACAAGTTTTCTTGTTTCATCGTCATTGATATTAGATGATTTTAATGGTTTTAGGAAGGTTGCGTATTTCTATTGTGCATATTTTTAGAGAAACTTGGAGTATTTAGGACCTTATCAAGACAAATTGCAAGAGAGTCAATCCTCAAAACAAGGGTTTTTGCAGAAGGGATTGGTGATAAAAATCCAGGGACAATGTTTACAATAGTGCTCCAGCATAAGGGTATTAGAATGGCCAATCCCCCTTATCCAACATTTGAACCCTATTGATACTATCAAAAGTTGGTTAAGGTCATTGGTAACAAGAATTAGGGTTTTACAGGTGCACAGAACTCATAAACCCCACAAAGGAACCCACAATTAATTCACATTTATTATTTTTTACAATTTTTTGAAGACACCTATGCCTTTCTTAAAGGAAAAAATCAATTTAGCATATGTTTCATGTGGAACAAAGATAGGAAATGGATATTATCTTGGCCAACAAGGCATCGATGGTTAGTGGTGACCAAACAAAGCTATAACATGCCAGAACTGACCACCCCTCCATGCAATTGCAACATATAAATGAGGATTGAATATTTTCCTATGTGGTAGAGGGATAAAGGATTTTGGTCCTCAAGCTATTTACTCTCATAGATTAGAATCCCTTGTGGTAGCTCCAATACACAAAATTCGTATCAATTTGTCACACAATTAATCAAATGTTTAGCATATTCATTATCAATTTGAAGATAGATGATGAATGTAACATTTAACTTTTTGTTTTTTTATGATTGATGCTACAATTTTTAAAAGTTATATAATAAGTGACCACTAAAATTAACGTTGTATTGAAATATTAAGTGGTCATATCTTTCAACATTATGGATGACTTTCCACAACAAACTTCATGATAAGGTTCAAATTTTTTTAAGAACATTCTAGATTGTATGATTTATGGAAGTAAGTTTGCATTGGTCACTACAAACAACAATGAAGACAATATTGGAAACAAGGAAAGTTGTTTTATTGATAATTTAACTTGTTTTAAGGAAATCTTAAAATCGGTTGTAGAAGCTTGCAACCATTTTGAAGCACTTCTTTGAAATTTAGAGATCAATATTATTTTTCAATAAGAACGATACTTAGATAAATGTTCAATAATCAATATTCCTTTAAAAAAAGAAGAGAAAAGATAATGTATTTGACTTTGTGATGTACATGATTTCAACATGAACATTGAACATCATGTGAAATATAGAATTGAAATATGCAAGAATTTGTATGTGGATACTTCACCTGTATAATAGAATGATATATATTTTATTATTGTTATTTTTAAAGAGACTGAACATTATATTATATATAAGTGGTTCACTAGCAAATTTGGGTCCTTTTGCAAAGACTATTTCGACGCTCTTGTGACATTATGTCGTGGATATTGTGACGAATCTTGGGTCTCCCAAATGTCGCTTCACGTGAACTACTAGATCGACTTGAAATTAAAATTTGATATTTTGCAAGCTAGTTGTACCTTGAGTCAAATACAAATATGAAATTTGGAATCATTAACATATCTACTAGAACATATGAAAAATAGGGTTTATGGTTTACATGATGATATGATGATGGAAGAAAGTGGGTGTGTGAGTGAAACTTGAATCCAGAAACCTTCCCATATTGTCAAGGCATGCAAATGGTCTATCCATGTCAAATTTCCATTCATACAGAAACAGTTTGAAAAAATTTCAATGTTGGCCCCATTCACATGTCATTGTTGCCCGCCTCTAGTATTTTTATGGTGTTGATTAAGAAATCAACCAAAAAGAGGGATTTTTCATCACAACTATGACACAGATACATTGTATATACATTAATGTAGAACCTGAAAGAAAAATGAAGAAATACTGATGAAAACTTAAAACTTGCGTCAACCAAATTGTGTACTTTGAAAGAAAATTAGGGTTTATGGTTTAAATAATGAATTGATGATGGAAGAAAGTGGGTGTGTGAGTCAAATTTGAGTCCATAAACCCTCCCATATTGTTAAGGCATGCGAATAGTCTATCCATGTCAAATTTTAGTGCATACAGAAGCAGTTTGAAAAAATTTCAACGTTGGCCCCATTCACAGGTCACTGTTGTCGGTGTTTAGTCCGAGTACAATTTCTGTTCCTTATTCCTTGTAAAATTTGTTCGACATTACACACGTCCCCGCATCTAGCACTGCAAGGGATTATTTTTATGGCGTTGATTAAGCAATCAACGAAAAAGAGAGATTTTTCATCACAACTATGACATGGATACATTGTATATACATTAATGTAGAACTTGAAAGAAAAATGAAGAAAGACTGATGAAAAATTAAAACTTGCGTCAACCAATTTGTGTACTTTGAAAGAAAATTAGGGTTTATGGTTTACATGATGAATTGATGATGGAAGAAAGTGGGTGTGTGAGTCAAATTTGAGCCCAGAAACCCTCCCGGCATGTGAATAGTCTATCAATGACAAATTCCAGTGCATAAAGAAACAGTTTGAAAAAAAATCAATGTTGGCCCCATTCACAGGTCATTGTTGCCCGTGTCTAGTCCTAGTACAATTTATGTTCCTTGTTCCTTGTTCCTTGACCATGGTGTAGTCCCCAAGATCCATTATTTTTGTACAAAACATACTAATGGCATAAAATGTCCCACACAAAGACCAAATATCCGCTACATAAGTCTTTTGTCTTTTTTCAAGGACTATGTAACGAATCTCAATTCTAAGACGATTCAAATAGGACCCAAGAACCTTATGTTCTTTCCTTAACCATGGGTGACATAAAAATATCATTCAATAGTCAAATTGTTACATTTCATTATCATGCATCATGTGTACTGAGGGCTTGAGCCACCACAAAGGAAACATACAAAGAATATTTGTCTTATGAACAAGATATGGTACTATCCATTTTGAGGTTTGGCATAGAGATTGTTCTTATAGACTACACTACATTGCACCATATAATCCCTACACTCCTTGCAAACCATGTAACACCATTCAAAGACACATTCTTGCAACGAATTAGATATAGTATTGACGAAGTATTTTCGTCAATAGTATAGCTAATTCGTCGCAAGATTATTTACATTCGTCTCTCTTGCGATGATATCAAATGATGCTTGGCTTCATTTCATATTTGTTTTATCAACAAGAAATTAAAATTTCATACTTTGCAAGCTAGTGGCACCTTGAGTCAAATACAAATATGAAATTTAGAATCATTAACATATCTACTAGAACATATGAAAAATAAGGTTTATGGTTTACATGATAATATGATGATGGAAGAAAGTGGGTGTGTGAGTGAAATTTGAGTCTCGAAACCCTCCCATATCGTTAAGTCATGTGAATAGTCTATCCACGTCAAATTTCAATGCATACAGAAACAATTTGAAAAACTTTCAACGTTGGCCCCATTCACATGTCATTGTTGCCCGCCTCTAGTATTTTTATGGTGTTGATTAAGCAATCAACGAAAAAGAGGGATTTTTCATCACAACTATGACATAGATACATTGTATATACATTATATATACATTAATGTAGAACCTAAAATAAAAATTAAGAAATACTGATGAAAACATAAAACTTGCATTAACCAAATTGTGTACTTTGAAAGAAAATTAGGGTTTATGGTTTACATGATGAATTGGTGATGGAAGAAAGTGGGTGTGTGAGTCAAATTTGACTCTAGAAACCCTCCCATATTGTTAAGGCATGTGAATAGTCTATCCATGTAAAATTTCAGTGAATACAGAAACAATTTGAAAAAATTTCAATGTTGGCCCCATTCACATGTCATGGTTGCCGGTGTCTAGTCCTAGTACAATTTTTATTCCTTGTTCCTTGCAAATTAGTTCGACATTACACACGTCCCCGCATCTAGTACTGCAAAGGAGTATTTTTATGGCGTTGATTAAGCAATCAACAAAAAAAAGATATTTTTCATCACAACTATGACACAAATACATTGTATATACATTAATGTAGAACCCGAAAGAAAAATGAAGAAAGACTAATGAAAACTTAAAATTTGCATCAACCAAATTATGTACTTTGAAAGAAAATTAGGGTTTATGGTTTACATGATGAATTGATGATTGAAGAAAGTGGGTGTGTGAGTCAAATTTAAGTCCAGAAACCCTCCCATATCGTAAAGGCATGCGAATAGTCTATCCATGAAAAATTTCAGTGCATACAGAAACTATGTTGGATTACTGAGAGGGGGGGTGAATCAGTAATAGAGAAATTTAATCCTTTTTAACCATATAATCCAAGTTTTATATCAATGTAGCATTATCATCCAATAACTACAGAGTAAATAAGCAATGAACAAATGAACAATCATACACATACACAATACACCAGTGTTTTACGTGGAAACCCAAAGCGGGAGAAAACCACAGAATGTTTTTTCTTATATGTCTTGAAGAATTACATTCATTGGAAGCACCAACTTCCTTTGTTTTCTAGCTGCAACTGGAAGGAGGCTCCAACCCCCTAGTTTCTTAGGATACAACCCGAGGGAAGCTCCAACTCCCCAATTCTCTGGCTACAACCAGAAGGAGGCTACAACCCACTATGTTCTCCGGCTACAACCGGAAGGTGGCTACAGCCACATGTCCTTGCCCCATCCAAACACCCTGAAGTAGAAGTAGAATGATGGAACCACTTTCACACTACTACTATGAGATATACCGCTATAAACCTGTACCAATAAACTTGAACCATGCACCAACCATGCATCAACCTATACCTCAACCTGTAATCAACCTGTACCATAAACAAGTGCATCAACCATGCACCAACTTGTACCAAACAACCTGTAATCAACATGTACCATAAACAAGTGCATCCAACCATGTACTAAGTATGTACCAATCATGTGTCAACTAGTCATCAAATATGACTCATCAATATGTACCAACATCATCAACTATACACCTCATGTATGTGCCAACTCATCAACTGCTTGTCTCAACCATGTACCCAACATGTACCTTAACCAAAATCCCTCATCAATTTCATCATCCAAATATGATTTGTAACTCTATAATAGACCTGGTTTATATGATTACATACCTGCAAACCTTCCTTAACTTTGACAACAAGAGACTAGCATCTTCATCAAACTTCTCGCATGACTAGTTTTTGGATTAGTAAAAAACCCTAACTTGAAATGATGATAACTTTGTACCTGTAATTATTAAAGATCTGAAACTGATAAAAACTGTTTTTCAGTGTGTTTTATGCAATTCCTCCAGGTGTCACTACTTGGAACCTCTTAGAAAAGGAGATATAGAAAAAATGGCATACCTTGTTGAATTCTGGCTTATTCTAGAGAGCGACCTTGTAGAGCGTGTATCACACAAAATGTTTTTTGAATTGATCTGGAACTATTAAAAATAATTCTACAGACTGTACTCTAACCAACACATTTGGTCTCACTGAATTTGGATCTGTTATGAAGAATTTATGACATTTTTACCCGAAACACCTGTTTTTGACTAGTTTCAAGACTAGCCACAAACCCCATTTTCCACGGAGTGTAACTCCAAAAATACAACAACCCAAGGGATGAATTTTTTACCACAGATACTTGGATATTTTTCCTCAATGGAATAGCAATTTCAAGGTCTGAATCATTCTAGAAAAAATTTATGGCGAAAATGGTGAGATGACTTGAAAAAAACATACCTTAGGAAGCATCATCAAAAGAATTTATCCTTCCTTGAATTTCGTCCTTCCTTTATTCACTTTCCTCGGAAATTCAGCTTAGATATCATTTGGTCACCTCAAAAACCTATAGGTATTCAATATTCTCAAGTGTGATTTAAATGAGAGAGCCTTGCCTCTTATTTATACTCTCCAAGTAGCTTCCTTAAAAACATTTTCTAGGTCACTTTGCCTACTTTCCTTATTTTAGGGTTAACCCACTTCTAATTTCTCCATTAAATTTATTATTTAAATAATTGATTTTGTATTCATTTTGAATTATAGTGCACTCATCACTTCACTTTATTATTTACCTTTAAAAAATCTTAAACCACTTTGACTACTTTGACCTTTTGGGGCTTTTAGGTTGCATATGAGGGTCCTCCAACTTCGTAAGGACATAACTCTCAAACCGTGAGGAGTTATGTGGCATTCCACATACCACCATAAATGGAATGACATGTAATATCCATATAGAATAGTATTACTTGAAAATATTTCTAAACTCATACAGTTATCTATCAAACAAACTTTGGTCCATTACCCAAACCTGGGTTCTCCAACTTCTCATGGCCATAACTCTCTAACCGTGAGGATTTATGTGACGTTCCACATACCATCGGAAATGGAATGACAAGAAATATCCATATAGGGTAGTTTCACTGATAAATTCACTGACATTCATCTCATTATTCCACAAATAAGCATGGTTTCTCTAACCATACTTCTGGGATAACTTAATCTGCAAAGCATCTTCCCGTGAGAGCTTTCACCATAAGGGGGGAACTTTGGAGTTCATCCATTTCTACTTATTATCAACCATGATAAGAAAATAATGAATAATATTTACATCAAACAATATTGGGTCCATTACCAAACCTTTGTGCTATGGGGATTTCTTCAAGGGTTGACATCAATGACAACCAACCTTAATCAACAATCTCCCACTTTGGCATTGATGGCAACACTCTGATGCAATACTGAAATCATATCACTCATGCTCCCCCTAGAACAATGCCTCTGTCCTCTGTATTTGATAAATCTTCTCCCCCTGGAACCATGCCTCTATCCTCTGCATTTGATAAATCTCTCCCCCTTTGTCATCAATGGCAAAGGTATATTTCCATTTGAGATTTCTCCCCCTGACTGAACTATCCTCTTATGGTGATTCCTCATGTTAGTCTAAGACATATAAGATAAGCATTCAAAAAGAATTCATTTTGGAGTAGAAATAACTCCAAGTCTCTGGCGAAGATATTCAAAGGATTCCTGTGGAAGTGGTTTTGTGAAGATGTCTGCCACTTGTTCTTTTGTGCCCACATACTCAACTCTGATGTTCTTTTCTGCAACTTGATCTTGTAGAAAGTGATACTTTATTGGAATGTTCTTCGTCTTGGAGTGCATCAACAGGTTCTTCGAGATACTGATGGTGCTTGTATTATCACAATATATTCGAATGGGATCATCATACTCAACCTGTATATCTGTTAGAGTTTTTTTCATCCAAAGAACCTGTGTACAACATGATGTTGTTGCAATATACTCTGCCTCAGTTGTAGATAAAGATATTGATTATTGTTTCTTGCTTAGCCATGATACTAAACACTCACCCAAGTAGAACGACGCTCCATTGGTGCTTCTTCGGTCATCAATACAACTTGCCCAATCTGTATCTGTGTAGGAAATAAGTGATAGATCCTTTCCTTTTGGATACCATAATCCAAATTCTTCTGTTCCTTTGAGATATCTGAAAATCCTCTTCGCTGCTAACACATGTGATTCCTTTGGTGTTGCTTGAAATCATGCCACCTGTCCAACTGCCTGCATTACTTCTAGTCTGGATGTTGTCAAATATAGTAGGTTGCCAATCATTGACCTGTATTGCCTATGATCTGTAGACTTCGAATCATCATCTTTTTTCAACTTGCAATTGGTTTGCATGGGAGTGATAACTGGTTTGCAATCTTTCATTCCAAACCTCTTTAGCATTTCTTTGATATACTTGGTTTGAGAAATAAAGATTCTTTGGTTACTTTGATGTATMTGAAGTCCCAAAAATAAGGATAGTTCTCAAAGTAACGACATTTGAAATTCATTCTGCATATCTTTTGCAAATTTCTGGCTTAACCTGTCATCATCACTACCAAAAATAATATCATCAACATAAACTTCAATTAATAAAATATTACCTTCACTTACCTTGATGTAGAGGTTGTTGTCTGCACTTCCTTTTCTGAACCCCGCTTGCTGCAGATACTTATCTAGTCTAGAGTACCATGCTCTAGGAGCCTGATTTAGACCATACAAGGCCTTCTTTAATTTACACACATAATCTGCGTTCTCTGACAATTGAAATCATTCTGGTTGTTCAATGTATACTTCTTCTTCAAGTTCCCCTTTCAGAAAAGCTGATTTTACATCCATCTGATATACTTTAACATTTTTGGAGCATGCATAGGCTAAAAGCAACTGGATTGCTTCCATTCTGGCAACTGGGGCAAATGTCTCTTCAAAGTCGATTCCTTCAATCTGTGCATATTCTTTACATACCAATCTAGCTTTGTTCCTTGTAACTTGTCCATATTCATTTAATTTATTCCTAAAAACCCATTTTGTGCCGATTAGATTCTTATTCTTTGGTCTTGGAACCAGTTCCCAAGTGTCATTTTTCTCTATTTGTTTCAATTCTTCATTCATGGCCTTATTCCAAAATTCATCCTTGTTGGTTTCTTCAAAACCGTTTGGTTCAATTGTAGATAAGAGTGCTAGGTGTGTTTGTTCTAGTGAATGGATTTTTCTTCTAGTCTCAACTCATGCATCTTTGTTTCCAATAATCTGATTTGAAGGATGATTCTTCTGTACTCGTTTTCTAGGTGTCTTTGAAGATACTTGTTGAACTTGCTCTTCTGTTTTTGTGAGATTCTCTTCATCTTCCTCTTCTACTTCATCTTCTTCGAAAAGTTGTTTCAATGATTTGTTTTCTTCTTCCTTTGATTCTGGTCTGCATGTTTCATCAATTGTTATGTTGATGCTTTCCACAACTTTGTTCAATCTTAGATTGTAACACTTGTATGCCTTCCTTGTACTTGAGTAACCAACAACTACTCCTTTGTCCACACGAGAATCAAACTTTCTCATTCTACCATCTTCTCTTTTGATGTAGCATTTGCTTCCAAAAACTCTGAAGTGCTTCACATTTGTTGGTCTTCCTTTCCATAGCTCGTAGGGAGTTTTATTAGTGTTGTTTCTGAGCATTACTCTATTTTGAATGTGAAATGTTGTATGCACTGCATGTGTCCAAAATATATCTACCAATTTCGAATCCATTAGCATTGTTCGAGCCATTTCTTGTACTGTCATGTTCTTTCTTTCAACAACTCCATTCCGTTGAGGTGTCCTAGCAACAAAGAATTGTCTTTTTATTCCATGACTGCTGCAATAGTCCATAAATTCCGTTGAAGTGAAATCTCCTCCATTATCAGATCTCAAGCATTTGATTCTTAAATCCATCTCATTTTCAACCATTTCCTTCTAGATCTTGAAGTTGTCAAAAGCTTCTGACTTGTTCTTGAGAAAGAAAACTGCAGTCATTCTTGTATAATCATCAACTAATAACATAAAGTATCTCTCACCTTTTAAGCCCTTTGTTGTATTTGGTCCTCCTAGATTAGTATGCACAATTTCCAGTGGTCTTGTTGTTGAATATTCCTTTGATTTGAACCTGGTCTTTGTTTGCTTTCCTTGTTGACAATGCTTGCATAAAGTGTTGGTTGGTTTCGTGATCTCGGGCGTTTCTCTGTCTGCTTCTCTTTTGCTGACTTTGACAAGGTTATCAAAATGCATGTGACCCATTCTTCTATGCCATAGCCAACTTTCATCTTCCTTTCCTAGACAACACTTTTCATTTCCAATTTCACTTAACACATATATGTTGTTTGAAGTTCTTGCAGTTGTACCGATCAATTTCCCTGAACCTTCTCTTCTTATCTCACACTTTTGTGAATCGAAAGTAACTTTATGACCTTGGTCACACATTTGACTCACACTTAGAAGATTATGTTTCATATCTTCTACCAGTAGAGCATTTTGTCCCTTTTTATTCTTGTTCCCAATTCGGACTGTGCCTTCTCCAATGATTTTGGCTGAATTATCATTTCTGAAGGAGACTGATCCATTTCTTTCCTTTCGCAATGTAAGAAATTTGTCTCTATCACCTGTCATGTGTTTTGAACATCCACTATCAACATACAAACCGTGTTTCTTCTGCTTAGCTTGTAGAGAGACTGTGCATTCTTCATTTCTATACTGATCTTGCTTTCTTATCCATGTTGTTTTCTAAAGTTCTTGTCTATGATTGTTTTTATTCTGTTGAGGTTCTTTAGGAGGGTCTGTCATTCTGCAATTTTTGGCCACGTGTCCAAAATTGTTACATTTGTAACATTCCACTTCAGTGCTCAAAGATTCAAACCTGTTGTAACTTCTTCTTTGTGTTTCGCTAGGTCTTCTTGAATAACCCCTTTGTGTATGCTTCTCAAAGTTGTTATTGTTCCTATTGTTAGCTCTGCAATTCACAACTTTATGTCCAAAATTATTACATGCACAACATAAACCAAAAAATATAGTTTGATACCTGGGAGTTGAAGATCTTTTAAAAGGAGGTGCTCTAATGAATCCTTCTTCTTCTTGAGGCCTATCTGTCTGTTGTTGATTCTGAATTCTGAATCTTCTCGGTGGAGGAGTGTCCCTGTAATCTTCCTTGCATATCTTCCTATCCCTTTTGATTGTTTCTGCATATCTTTTTGGATTTATTTCTTGCTCTTTTGTTTTGGAGCTTGACCCCTTTTCTATCTGATTGTATCCAAGTCTGGACATGTCAAGATGAGATTTTTACTACTGATAATGTCATTCAGAACTTTTGAGCTATTCTGCATATTTTTATTTTGGATATCATTTCTTAGTGTGACAATTTCTGCTTCCAAGTTTCCAATGATCTTGTCCTTTTCTTCTAGCTGTTCTTTGAGTGCTTCTTCAATTCTTTTATCTTATTCTATTTGAACCTTTAATTTTTTGATTAGTTGTTCTAGTTCTCGAGTGTCCTTTTTCTTGTCTAGTTCTACTTGTAGTTTCTTGTTTCACAACTTTGGAATTATTCTCACCAAGTTTCACAGCTTTGTCATTTGTTGGTGGAACTATTGGTGTTGTGTATCCATCTACAATTGATTACCAAACTTGAAATCCCCGTGCTTGTATATATGTCTTCATCCTTATGCTCCAAAAAGCATACTTCTGTCCATCAAATTGTGGTATTCCATTTTTGTACAAGTTGTTTCTCTCCATGATCAACCTTTCAATGGTTAAAATGATTTCTGAAGGAACCCTCTCTGATACCAATTGTTGGATTACTGAGAGGGGGGTGTGAATCAGTAATAGTGTAATTTAATTATTTTTAACCATATAATCCAAGTGTTATATCAATGTACCATTATCATCTAATAACTGCAGAGTAAATAAGCAATGAACAATCGTACACATACACAGTACACCAGTGTTTTATGTGGAAACCCAAAGCGAGAGAAAACCACAGAATGTTTTTTCTTATATGTCTTGAAGAATTACATTCATTGGAAGCACAAACTTCCTTTGTTTTCCAGCTGCAACTAGAAGGAGGCTCCAACCCCCTAGTTTCTCAGGCTACAACCTGAGAGAATCTCCAACTCCCCAATTCTATGGCTACAACCAGAAGGAGGCTACAACCCCCTATGTTCTCCGACTACAACCGGAAGGTGGCTACAACCACCTGTCCTTGCCTCGTCCAACTACCTTGAAGTAGAAGTAGAATGATGGAACCACTATCACACTACCACTATGATATATATCGTTGTAAACCTATACAAATAAACCTAAACCATGCATCAACCTGTACCTAACCCTGTAATCAACCCGTACCATAAACAAGTGCATCAACCATGCACCAACTTGTACCAAACAATTTGTAATCAACCTGAACCATAAACAAGTGCATCCAACCATGTACCAAGTATGTACCAATCATGTGTCAACTAGTCATCAACTATGACTCATCAATATGTACCAACATGATCAACTATACACCTCATTTATGTGTCAACTCATCAACTGCTTGTCTCAACCATGTACCCAACATGTACCTTAACCAAAAGCCCTCATCAATTTCATCATCCAAACATGATTTGTAACTCTGTAATATACCTTGTGTATATGATCACATACCTGCAAGCGTTCCTTAACTTTGACAACAAGAGACTAGCATCTTCATCAAACTTCTCACATGACTAGTTTTTGGATTAGTAAAAAACCCTAACTCGAAATGATGATAACTTTGTATATGTAATGAATAAAGATATGAAAATGATACACAATTTTATTCAATTTGTTTTATGAAATTCCTCCAGGTGTCACTACTTGGAACCTCTCATAAAAGGAGTTACAGAAAAATGGCATACCTTGCTGAATTCCGGCTTATTCTAGAGAGCGACCTTGTAGAGCATGCCCCTCACAAAATATTTGTTGAATAGATTTGAAATTGTTACAAATAATACTAAAGACTGTACTATAACCAAAAAAATTGGTCTCACTAAATTTGGATCTGTTATGAAGAAGTTATGACGTTTTTTCTCGAAACACTTGTTTTTGACTAGTTTTAGGACTAGCCACAAACCCTATTTTCCACAGAGTGTAACTCCAAAAATAAAACAACCCACAAGATTAATTTTTTACCACAAATACTTGGATAGGTTTCCTCAATGGCATAGCAATTTCAAGGTCTTAATCATTCTAGAAAAAACTTTATGGCGAAAATGGGGTGATGACTTGAAAAAAACATACCTTAGAAAGCATCATCAAAAGAATTTATCATTCCTTAAATTCCGGCCTTCTTTTCTTGACTTTCCTTAGAAATTCGGCTTAGATATCATTTGGTTACCTCAGACACCTATAGGTATTCAATATTCTCAAGTGTGATTTAAATTAGAGATCCTTGCCTCTTATTTATACTCTCAGAGTAGCTTCCTTAAAAACGTCTTCTAGGTCACTTTGCCCACTTTCCTTATTTTAGGGTTAACCCACTTCTAATTTCTCCATTAAATTTATTATTTAAATAATTGATTTTGTATTCACTTTGAATTATAGTGCACTCATCACTTCACTTTATTATTTACCTTTAAAAACTTTTAAACCACTTTGACTACTTTGACCCTTTGGGGCTTTCAGATGACATATGAGGGTCCTCCAACTTCGTAAGGCCATAACTCTCAAATTGTGAGGAGTTATGTGACATTCCACATACCACCAGAAATAAAATGACATGTACTATCCATATATAATAGTATTACCTGAAAATATATCAAAACTCATACCGTTATCCATCAAACAAACTTGGGTCCATTACCCAAGCCTAGGTTCTCCAACTTCTCATGGCCATAACTCTCTAACCGTGAGTATTTATGTGACGTTCCACATACCACTGGAAATGGAATGAAAAGCACTATAAATATAGGATAGTTTCAATAACAAATTCATTGGTTTTCATCTCATTATTCCACAAATAAGCATGGGTTCTCTAACCATACTTCTAGGATAACTCAATCGGCAAAGCATCTTCCCGTGAGGGATTTCACCATAAGGGGACCACTTTGGAGTTCATCCATTTCTACTTATTATCAACCATGATAAGAAAATAATGATTCATCTTTACATCAAACATTCTTGGGTCCATTACCCAACCTTTGTGCTATGGGGCTTTCTTCAAGGGTTGACATCAATGAAAACCAACCTTAATCAACAAGTTGGCCCCATTCACTGGTCACTGTTGTCGGTGTCTAGTCCTAGTTCAATTTACGTTCCTTATTCCTTGTTCCTCGTTCCTTGACCATGGTGTAGTCCCCAATATCCATTATTTTTTTACAAAACATACTAATGGCATAAAATGTCCCACACAAAGACCAAATATCCGCTACATAAGCCTTTTGTCTTTTTTCAAGGACTATGTAACGAATCTTAATTATAAGAAGATTCAAATAGGACCTAAGAACCTTATGTTCTTTCCTTAACCGTGGGTGACATAACACTATCATTCAATAGTCAAATTTTTATATTTCATTGTCATGCATCATGTGTATTGAGGGCTTGAGCCACCACAAAGGAAACATACAAAGAATATTTGTCTTATGAACAAGATATGGTACTATCCATTTTGAGTTTTGGCATAGAGATTTTTCTTATAGACTACACTACATTGCACCATATAATCCCTACACTCATTGCAAATCATGTAACACCATTCAAATTAGACACATTCTTGTGACGAATTAACTATACTATCGACGAACTATTTTCGTCGATAGTATAGCTAATTCGTTGCAAGATTATTTACATTCATCTCTCTTGCGACGATATCAAATGATGCTTGGATTCATTTTATATTTTGTTTATCAAATTGAAATTAAAATTTTATACTTTGCAAGCTAGTTGTACCTTGAGTCATATACAAATATGAAATTTGGAATCATTAACATATCTACTAGAACATATGAAAAATAGGGTTTATGGTTTACATGATGATATGATGATGGAATAAAGTGGGCGTGTGAGTGAAATTTGGTCCCAAAACCCTCCCATATCATTAAGACATGTCAATAGTCTATCCATGTCAAATTTCAATGCATACAGAAACAGATTGAAAAAATTTCAACATTGGCCCCATTCACATGTCACGGTTGCCCACCTCTAGTATTTTTATGGTGTTGATTAAGAAATCAATGAAAAAGAGGGATTTTTCATCACAACTATGACATAGATACATTGTATATACATTAATGTAGAACCTGAAAGAAAAATGATGAAAGACTGTTGAAAACTTAAAACTTGCGTCAACCAATTTGTGTACTTTGAAAGAATATTAGGGTTTATGGTTTACATGATGAATTAATTATGGAATAAAGTGGGTGTGTGAGTCAAATTTGAGTCCATAAATGCTCCCATATCATTAAGGCATGTGAATAGTCTATCCATGTCAAATTTCAGTGCATACAGAAACAGTTTGAAAAAATTTCAATGTTGGCCTCATTCACAGGTCATTGTTGCTTGTGTCTAGTCCTCGTACAATTTCCATTCCTTGTTCCTTGTAAAATTCGTTCAACAGTACACACGTCCTCGCATCTAGTACTGCAAGGGAGTATTTTTATGGTTTTTATTAAGAAATCAACGAAAAAGAGGGATTTTTCATCATAACTATGACACAGATACATTGTATATACATTAATGTAGAACTTAAAAGAAAAATGAAGAAATACTGATGCAAACTTAAAACTTGCGTCAACCAATTTGTGTACTTTGAAAGAAAAATAGGGTTTATGGTTTACATATTGAATTGATGATGGAAGAAAGTGGGTGTGAGAGTCAAATTTGAGTCCAGAAACCCTCCCATATCATTAAGGCATGCGAATAATCTATCCATGACAAATTTCAGAGCATACAGAAACTGTTTGAAAAAATTTCATAGTTGGCCCCATTCATAGGTCACTATTGTTAGTGTCTAGTCCTAGTTCAATTTCCGTTCCTTGTTCCTTGCTCCTCATTCCTTGTTCTTGGTTCCTTGTTCCGTGTTCCTGGTTCCTTGACCATGGTGTAGTCCCCAAGATCCATTATTTTTGTACAAAACATACTAATGGCATAAAATGTCCCACACAACGACCAAATATATGCTACATAAATCTTTTGTCTTTTTTCAAGGACTATGTAACGAATCTCAATTCTAAGAAGATTCAAATTGGACCTAAGACCTTATGTTCTTCCCTTAACCATGGGTGACATAATACTATCATTCAATAGTCAAATTATTACATTTCATTGTCATGCATCATGTGTATTGAGGGCTTGAGCCACCACAAAGGAAACATACAAAGAATATTTTTCTTGTGAACAAGATATGGTACTATCCATTTTGAGGTTTGGCATAGAGATTGTCCTTATATACTACACTACATTGCACCATATAAGCCCTACACTCCTTTCAAACCATGTAACACCATTCAAATTAGACACATTCTTGCGACGAATTAGCTATACTATCGACGAACTATTTTCGTCGATAGTATAACTAGTTCGTTGCAAGATTATTTACATTCGTCTCTCTTGCGACGATATCGAATGATGCTCAGATTCATTTCATATTTGTTTTATCAACTTGAAATTAAAATTTGATACTTTGCAAGCTAGTTGTACCTTGAGTCAAATACAAATATGAAATTTGGAATCATTAACATATCTACTAGAACATATGAAAAATAGGTTTTATGGTTTACATGATGATATGATGATGGAAGAAAGTGGGTGTGTGAGTGAAATTTGAGTCCAGAAACCACCCCATATCATTAAAGCATGTGAATAGTCTATCCATGCCAAATTTCAATGCATACGGAAACAATTTGAAAAAAATTCAACATTGGCCCCATTCACATGTCATTGTTTCCCTCCTCTAGTATTTTTATGGTGTTGATTAAGCAATCAACGAAAAAGAGGGATTTTTCATCACAACTATGACACAGATACATTCTATATACATTAATGTAGAACCTAACAGAAAAATGAAGAAAGAGTGACGAAAACTTAAAACTTGTGTATACCAATTTGTGTACTTTGAAAAAAAATTAGGGTTTATGGTTTACATGATGAATTGATGATGGAATAAAGTGGGTGTGTGAGTCAAATTTGAGTCCAAAAACACTCCCATATCATTAAGGCATGCAAATAGTCTATCCATGTCAAATTTCAGTGCATATATAAATAGTTTGAAAAAATTTCAACGTTGGCCCCATTCACAGGTCACTGTTGCATGTGTCTAGTCCTCGTACAATTTTCGTTCTTTGTTCCTTGTAAAATTCATTCGACAATACACACATCCCTACATCTAGTACTGCAAGGGAGTATTTTTATGGTTTTGATTAAGCAATCAATGAAAAAGAGGGATTTTTCATCACAACTATGACACAGATACATTGTATATACAATAATGTAGAACCTGAAAGAAAAATGAAGAAAGACGGATGCAAACTTAAAACTTGTGTCAACCAATTTTTGTACTTTGAAAGAAAAATAAGGTTTCAACAAAAATTTTATAGAAATGACAAACATGTTCATCGAAACATCGTTGATGCAATACTATGACAACAATATTGATGAAATCTTATACGATCATGATGGTATAAAAATAAAAGAGCTTCTCTTGGTTTCAAGAATAATTTATCCTATACTGAACAAGGCCAACCATGTGAAGGTGGAAGCTCATATGGACCCTCCCCTCCCCCTCACATCACTCTCAATTGATCCCCAATACTTAATCTATAAAATAGAAAATAATCAAAAGCAAAGTCCTATTCAGATTCATGCATAGAAACTACAAAAATTTTTTTAATGAAGGTACATGAAATTATGTGTTTGTAAATGAAATTTTTAGTCTACCACGTACTTTAGTATATTGGAAACTATTTCCAGGTTTCACATAATAATTAAACAACAGGTAAAATAGGATATAAAAATGTCGCATAAAACTTAAAAACATGTAATTAACCCATGACATTATAAGTAAATTATCTTAAGAGAATAATTCATACAAATTAAAATATTATATAGTCACATACCTAATCCAACCTCAACATCTGTGTAATCATCCTTATTATGTATCTTGATCTTCTTCATCGAACTCGACATCTGTATCATCATCAGGTTCATAAACGTTGTTGAAAGGATTGACGATATCATCATCGTTATCAATGTCATTTTCGAGCATATTTTCATCGACCTCATCATCAAGAATTGCAATATTATCTCCTATGCCTGGATCATGATCTTCTTCATCTTCTTCATCTGTCGACCCTACATGATCTTCCAACTCTATATGATCTGTCGAATCATCTTCTTGATCTTCAATATCATCTTCTTCATGTAAATGAGTATACTTAATTGACCTTTCTCTTGGATCATATCTAACAACAAATGACCAATCCCTCTCACTTGGAACATTTAAGTAAAAGACTTGTTCACATTGGCTTGGAAAAACATAGCGATCATGTCCTCTTTCAAACATCGTTGTTTTAATCATTGGAAATCCATTGGCATGTTGAATAACAATTATTTCCTCATTGCATGCATGCATTCATAACCTATAACATTTGACATCGAACAAAACTAATTTGAAGGAATTAAAGTCACTCAAGTATATCGTTTAAATATCCATAGTATTTATTTTCAAATTCTCGGGGATGTCTGTCACTCCTAGAGGAAACATTAGTGACCTGGAATACTACAGTTATCCCACTATCAGAAGTTTTCCTGGTTTCATCCAATTGTTTGATGCGAAATTTACGACCATTGCACTGTATAGCTTTGTGGTGTTTCAACTGCAATATGCCAAATATGTAAAAGATGCATTGTCAATTAATAAATTAACATATATATTTATCTAACTTCAAAAGTATCTGAAAAATACAGTACACATGTAGTCACATTAATATAATATAAAATAACTGAATAAAATGGGTGAATTTGCTTACCTGTCCATCTTTCAAACCATATGCTAAATCAATTTCCCTTTGCGTAATATTGGCATCTCCGTTACGACGAGCTTCTCTAACCAATTCAGACAGTCGTTTCCATGATAACCTACCTCCATTATGTTGTTTACATATTCAATCCATACATTCATCCAGACAAGATTATTTGCAATGTATAAATGCAGTGCATCCCACTCTTGAGCAACTGAATCAAAAAATCATAATTCACCAATATTAAATATTAGTTATAACGTCCAATATGCAAGTTATAAATATTAATAATTTATGAAATAAATTATATTAATATATTAATGAGTATGATCATATACACAAAAAAGGAAACTTTATATGTATTATTGATATAAATCTCCACAATTATTAATATATTACCTCTCATTTTTTTCATTCTACCTTTCCCCAACAAATGCTCCTGATCTTCAAATTTTTTGATGGAGTTCACATCCCAAATGTGATCCACTGCATGCATAGTTGGTGCTGCTAATTTAGGAAGATACTGACTAATATACATCGTGGATTGATATACCATATATCCCTCCACCATAGAACCCCTAGGACGTGCTCCTTGTCTAACCAACGCCTTCAATGATTTCAAGTGTCTCTCCACCATCTACATTGACCTTGTGTGAACAAGTCCACAAATTTCAATCTCCTCAACTTGGTGTATGAGGTAGTGTTCTTGTGCATTGGAAAATGTTGGAGGTATATACTTTTCATTTCACACATTAGACGAGGAATTTCTCTCTTCCAATACTTTATATCATCTTCATGGATTTATTTCAATGACAACCATCTACATGAGATCATGACACAAGAAAATAACATGTTTCAACATAACATAATATAATATCTTACATTACAAGTAAAACAC
>ML806604.1:28571-44060 GCA_009831015.1 Picea engelmannii | reverse complement strand
AATTATTACCTTAATGAAGGTATGCCAATCATGTGTTTTTACCCCACCAAATTCACCTTTCTTTGTTAAGATATTATTTATGTTTGAAGCAAAACTCGTGGGAAATTTAATTCTTTGAATGACCTCTTTTACATCATTGCTTTATTTCTCTGTTAATAACCATGGAAGGTTATTTCGGTCTAGTATTCCATCTGATCTATTTGAATATTGGATCACACTTCGCATTGCATGATTGGCTTCTTGAATGTCAGTGCAAATTTTGACAATTGTTTCTTTGTCCCTCCTACCATCTATGATTCACCATAACGTTTCTGTCACATTCTTCCTGATATGCATTATATCAAACAAATGAGATATTTTTAGCTCCTCATAGTAGGGAAACCTCATGAATTGAGTGGGATAACATTTCATTCCTCGTGGAAGCCCATTATTAATACCTTCATGATGATGATGACCTTCATGAAGCATAAAATAAATCACAATTTTTTTTATCAAATACGGTAAAATAAATTCAATGATTAAAATAAACATTCAAAGCATTACATGATCTACGATACATAAAGAAATTGAGTACCTTGACGATTTCTATTATATTCCAACCTCCATAGGTGAGGTGTCATTCTTTGTGGTTTTAAACCAATCTCTTCTTTCCCATTGAAAAGATGTTTTTCAGTAGTATGATACCTATGGTTCTTATGGAGAAGGTGCCTATACTCATCAAACACCACCTTTCCTAAACTTTTTGAATGGCGATACTTCATCTTAGGACCACAAACTGGACATGCAAATTTACCCTTTGTTTGAAGACCTGCAACAAATGGATTAATGTCAATTATACGATGAGATTATTTAAAAATTAAACATGCACCACGATAACATTAAAAAATTATATAGTATTAAAGAGAAATATTATAATGCTACATACCACAAAAATGTGTTAGTCCAAGGGCATCATGAATTTTCCATAAAAGTATTCCACGGAATTTAAATTTCTTCTCCCCGATTGGTTTACATATGTCATACATTGTGATGCTAGCCCATAACTTTAGTAGATCGTTGATAAGAGGCTCGATATATACATTCATATATTTAAACTGGTACTTACCTAATTGTTTGAAATTACACATAATTACTATATGAATGATATCATGTATATATAAGTAAATAAATAAACAAAATATATTATCCAAAAATTGAAACAAATGAAAATGTTACATTAAAACAATTAATATAAACAAATACCTAGAACAATCATTGTCAACATTATGTGCTCCCTCTTTATTGACATCCAAGGAGGAATGTTATTGTTGATAACAAAAATAGGCCACACTGAGTAAATAGACCTAAGTTCTATGAATGGATTAACATCGTCAGTTGCCAATGAAAGCCTAACATTACGAGGTTCATATTTGAAATCTGCCCATTTTTCCTCAATTTCCCTAAATGCAGAACCATCAACAAACATTCAAAGAACACCATCTCCACTTTTTTTTATGTGCATGGTAATCCATAAATTGTGCTATGATTTCACACCTGAACAATCGTTGCAAACGTGGAATTATGGGAATATGAAAAAGAACCTTTTGAGGCACCCTTTTTGTTACTTGATCGGTTCGATATCCACTGATAAGACATTGCGGACATTTTGTTTTTGAAACATGTTGTCCATGTTATATAATATGATCATTAGGACTTGCATTTATAGTTTGATAATCCATTCCAATGTCTTTCATAATGGCATGGAAACCTCAATATGTGCAAGGTAAAATATTTGACGATGGTAACAAAAATTCACCTAACAATCTACAACATAACAAATAACTAGTTAATGTAAAGAATATTAATCGTAAAAATTGCATTCTTATTTTACACATTAATTAACACTAAAAACAAATAGAAAAAAATCAACACTTATGTATAATATGAGATGAAACATATTACATACCTTAGGATTTGTGTCATACAAGTGTTCGACAAATTATTCATAACCTTTAAGTTCACTAGCAGCAATGTAGTGGAGAGAACATTTTCTCTTGATCCTTCATAAAGTCGTTTATTTGTCTTTTCTAATAGAGGTTCATCATAAATACCAACACTATCCCCATCCTCTTCCGGCTGTGAAAACAAATCTTGGATCATTTGATTTGTCCCATTATCTTCTTCCATGGGATCATTAACTTGATTTGTCCCATGAGATTCTTCCATGAGATCCTCATTTGCTTGGTCATGTTCCTCATCTTGTACAACATAATTTCTACTACTACTTTGTACAATATTATGCGGAAAGTTATAGGGCAACTCTAACTTTATAATTACAAACAAAAATGCAAAAGTAGTGTATACTATAACAAACATTCAAACAATATATATAAATATATATATAATTTTATATAAAATTGACAATATAAAAACAGATAATGAATATATAGCTAATTACCATGGGACGATATTCATTCAATCCGCCATCAATGTGCCCATATTTCCTACAATGTTTTGTAGTCGTTGCTATCAAAATTCTTACGGGACGTATGAGGCAACATTTTTTGCAAGGACAATAACATCTACCTTCACCCTTTTCACCCACTTTACTTTTTTCCCCACCTCTAATTATATTCTGTGACATTCTTCTGCACAACTTCTACACAAAAATACCCTTTTGGAACCGTCGTTATAGAAATATTGTTGCAACATCGTCAAATATTTATAGGTCATTGTCGTCGCAATTGCAACGAACAGTGACCTAAACATAAATAGTTATCTGTTATATCTAGGTCACACTTTGTCAAAGAGTATAATGGTTATAATGGTCATATCGTTGCTCATGCGACGAAAGTTGACCATGTCAATTTAGACTTTGTCAAATAGTTAGCGTCATGCTTGCGACGAATACACACGTTCGTCGAAATATAGACGATAGTCCACTATCTTCATGATCATCGCAAAACAGACGAAAGTTTGATTCCGTCGAGAGAGTGACAAATACGGGCTAGATTTAGAACAAAATTGAAAAATTGAACTTTTTCTATTGAATTTTGCAACGAAAGAATACTTTCGTCGCAAGTAGTCGTCGCAAATTTTTCAATATGTAGTAGTGATCCAAAAAAAACGAAGTAGAGGTAGGCGGTCCTTTCCCAACATAGGATAGCATTTTAGAACCAACAAGACCAGAAGAGTCATCAATAGACAAAACACAGTCAAAGGGAGGAAGAGGTTGTGTGTCATCGGGGGAGCACCAAGGAGAACACCCAATACCTAACCCTTCAATAACTAATACAGGGAGAAAACCTGAATCATCCACCATTTTCAAAAGGAGATCCCAAAAATCTCTGAAAATCTTGTGAATCCATCTTTCATTTTCCTTTAAATAATTAAACTCATTGGGGGAGAGTTTATCAAAAAAAGAGAGGAAAAAAAACTACATCTTACCAATGAAGGAGTCACGGTCGAAATTCTCAGTTCTAAAGCTTCCATCTAGGACAACATGTATCTTTGGTTGTTCTGTGTCAGATTTACGCTCTAGGGAGTCCAGACAAAAATCCTTGAGATGTCCTGGTTTCCAACAGGAGTGACATCAAAAGGGTTCCCACAAGTAGTCAACCAGTTGATAGAGAAGTGTGTCTCCAATAGCAATATCGATAGCGTCTAGTAACCCTCTGTCAAGATCCATTTCCACCAAAACCCAAGCAAGTTGATTATTATTCCAACGAACTGAGTGCTCATCTGTAACACACCCACGATGGGGACTCAAATTTTTTCTCTTCTTAGGAGAATCAATACCCTCATTCGAGGTCTCTATTCCATTATGCTCTTCTAGAGATTTCCGACCACAATCTCCATGCTCTGAAATGAGATCAGAGCTGGCAGATATCCTCTCCCAAGTTCTTCGGGTTATTTCATCCCCCTATACTTGCATATGATCGTGGGATATGACCAGACGCCAAGACAACATGCGTCAAGATGACCACCATGTGAATCCTCCGGAGTGGCAAACCTCTGAAGTTCACGATCCGACGCCACGTGTCCTCAGAGATTTCGATGATCCTGATTTACTTCAGGACTTCGACATTCAGGAGTTTCAAACATTCCTACATGTTTTCCCTCTGAAGTACTTCATACCCGAAGTTACAGATCGAGCGCCATGTGTCCCTTGTGATTAATGGTGGGGATCCACTTCAGGCGTCCCTCTACTTCGCATTGCTTTCTCCCTGCTTCTGAAGTACATGATCTGTTGACACATGTCTCCCACAGATAGATGACTATAAATTACTTCAGATCTTTGGGCTTCGAGAGTTTCAACCTCTCCCCACTCACTTTCTCCCGTAGTGATTTCACCCGAAGTTGGCAATCTGTCGATGCATGTCTCTCTCAAATCAACGATCACGATTTACTTTGGGATTTCTCAACTCGCGTGAACCCACTTTCCTCCGAAGTGGCTATCTCCCAAAATGGAATATCTGTTGACACTTGTCCTCAGCTGACAGACGACTCAAATGAACTTCGACTCTTCGACCTTCGGGAGTTCTTGTTCAACACATCCCCTTTTCTCCCAGAGTTATTTCACCTGAGGTGTAGGATCTAATGACACCTGTCCCTTTGGCTTGGATGGCTCAGATCTGCTTCGACTCTTTAGCTCGTAACTTCCGTTCAAGGGTCCTTTGGATCTTAGTGTGTGCCACTCCAAGAGGGACACCTGACAACCCCGTCACTCGACAAATGGGCTCCCACAGGATCTCAATGTTGATACTTGTGTCCCCACAATCGAACAGTCGTGAGGGATCCCGAAGGATCCTTAGATCCACGGTCCTCATCAACTTCGGGACTTCGGGACTTCGGGGGTTTTGGTGCTACCAAATCTCTGTCCTCCCGAAGTGGTCAACACCAGATTGACTATATAGTAGATCCGACGATCGGGATAGTTTCCGGGTATCCTTAGATCTACAACCCAGATCAACTTTGAGACTTTGGGGGGTTTCACCTCCTGTGCAACGAATATGCTTGATTCTCCAGACCCACCAAGTCCGAAGGGTTCTAAGGGTTAACACCTGTATTCTTTCTCTAGATCTGATGATCGTGAAGAGCTTCGGCTTCTCCTGAACTAATCTCATCCATTCTTCTTACAAACGAAAGGATCTCTCCTTTCGGGACCTAAATCTCTCTATCCTACCTAAGATTTGTCAACTCCTTAAGTACCTAGGTAATTTGCGCTAATTCTCCTGAACTTAATGCTTACAAAAATCCTCCGCGCACCTCTTGCACTCATCTATCAACTCTAGAACTAAAGGGGTTCTTGATCCCTGCACTCCTCGCAAAGGTTTTGTGCACACATGCACTACCTCTCCTAAGCTTTGACCGATCCCTTCCTTCAAAAAGACTGGGAGTGTCAACATGCACACGTGAGGCTATACCCAAATTCAACGAATTCACAGTTCATTTTTTTTAACTTGAGCCACCACAGGGCTTAGACATTTACATGTACATGCCAACGAATTTCTTATTTTCTTAAATACACAATTAGGAAGAATTAAAGGGATACAGTATAAATCATTAAGCAAACATATCCATCCCTGCAACATTCATAGGATATCCAAATTTAATTCACAGCTACCACTTAAATACACAAGATATGTGATTACTTATCTATTACAGGTGGTAGCCAACTAACTGACTGTGGGTGTTCATTCTTCCACCCAACCATAGGCTTAGAGGCATTCATTCTTAGTTCTCTGGACACCCCCGTGCCAAGCCATGATATCATCAGGGAATTTATGCCAATTCTCATTGATTCTTTCTCTTTCACATCTTCTACGAGGCTTATCAGATGCTTCTTCAACATCAAGCTCATGACCTTCTGCTCACATCTCGTTCTCTGCATACCCTCATAGATCTCTCTCTCTCTCTGTCTCTTTTCTATTATTTGCATGGGTCTATCCTCTTACATGCACACCCTTCTCAGGAAGGTTCTTCCTTGTTCCACCATGCTCCTTCTGTCAGAAGAAAACTCGGGTTAGCCTGGTCTGCCAGACCTAGTGGTACTTCAGGCTGACATTCTGCAGCTAGACCATGCTTCCATTCATGGGGGTGGTTGATAATTCAACCACTGGTCCTTTTTTCATTAACTAATTTATCTCCTTGGGATTTGAAGGAGGTTTATTATCCTCATCAAAGGGAAATTTGGGATTAATTGATATAATGAACCCTCTCTTATAGTTTTCACATTTTTTCCTCTAGTGATATCATGGCCAATACTTTCAAGGCTTCACCCCCACAATGAATTATTGGCAAATCAAACAATAATACATTTACACAGTTAGCATGCCACAACATGGTAACCCTAATTAATGATTAATTACAAGTTGGGGGAAATGGGGGTGTTACAATCCCCTCCCCCTTAAATGGAACATCGTCCTTGGTGTTCTTTCTAAGTAACACTTGTCATGCTTTTCTCATTCATCCACTTAAGAAGTCTTGAGTTTCTTTCTCAGTTAGGTCCTTTTTCAGACCCTTAATATTTGTCACCTGCTTTCAATAATTCTTGGACAACAAGCACATCAATCATAGTCTCATGTGAAAACATTTTACTATTGCATAAAATTTCTAGGAAAATTTCATAATCTAGCACAATAATTATTTGCGCAGTTTTTGGATTTGTATCCACATGGTTGTCTTGTTATCCAGGCTCATTGTTTTTCCTTGACATACCCATTGTGTGCATGATCCCAATAGTTTACAAGAACTATCAAGGTCTCATCTTCCTTGCTGTCACTCACCCTCCAGGCCCAAGCTCATGCATCCCTTTCTCTGCTATACAGTTCCTCAGGTGATCCATCTTGTCTTGCCAAGGTTTTCTCACACAGGAAGAACTACCCATCGTGTGCATGATCCCAATAGTTTACAAGAACTATCAGAGTCTCCTCTTCCTTGCAGTCACTCACCCTCCAGGCCCAGGCCCAAGCATCCCTTTCTCTGCTATACAGTTCCTCGGGTGATCCATCTTACCTTGCCAAGGTTTTCTTGCACAAGAAGAATTCCAGAGACTTTATCGAGCCTTACAGTCAAGGCATCCCTCGGACTTGCTCTGCCGAGGCATCCCTCAGGCTTGTGTTACCTCAACACAACATATTCTAGGCGATCATGGCTTACCACGGGGTTCTCATGGCTCAACAATAGTCACTTTTCATGCTTTTACAACTTGACAGCCTTCATTTGTTCTTTCGAGACAGATCTTTTCTTCTCACCCGTATCACAGACATAAAAAAATTCATGAGACATCATCATACATTTTAAATTCAAAATTTTCTTGTAAATATGTCACCCACATATTTCCAAATTCCACATTTTGTTTTCATATTGTTCCACATAGGAACCAGATTCATAATTATGGGATTTTCCTTCCCATAGTGGTTTGGCTCAGTAGGCAATTGGTATTCCTTATGGGCTTATAATGTTTCCATATCCAAGACCCCTTTGCTTCCTGCACTTTCAACTTCAATCAACCAAACAAATTGTTAGTTTCCCATGCACATATATTTTCATTGCACCTTTATAATGCCATCACAAACAATTCTTAAATTGTGCATTCTAACAGTCAAATCACTTTTATCTATTTGATGATACAAGAAAAAAGAAATTTCATTCCTTACACATGCATTAGTTCAGTATATCAACCTTTCAAAATGAAATTTAGATACCAATTGACTTTAATGAATGTGCCAACATTCATGGCCACATTCATACCCAATGCACCCTTGCATTGATTTCAGGTTATCACTTTTCAGGTTAGGCACTCTTGCCAAGGTGTGTTTGAATTCAACCAACTTATTACCATATGGACTCTTTGTCCATATTTATTATTTTAGCAGAACCATATTGTATGCTATGAATCGATCACAACCCTAATATTGGCATTCATGAAACTCCAGGTTTCACATGAATGCCTTTAAGCATTCCTTTGAATTCCATATAATGTACTCAAAATTTTCGGAAGCTCCTCCTTCCTTAATGGAGGGTTCATTGTCTTCCCTTCATGCAAACATGCACTTCCTCGAACCAATTCCATGCAATGTGCTAGCTATGAGCACCTTTATTCCCATAGAACTAGTCCTCGTGACCATAGTCTAAGGCAGAGTGTTAAACTCTATCTTCCTTGATTGACTTGGAGGAAATCTGTTTTCTCTCCATGTGACCAAGAGCTGTGACCTCAGCTTTATTCTTTTCAGGCACTATCCCTTCAGCTCCCATGTCCATGCACTATGATCCTAGCTAAACCCCTTGTTTGTAAATCAACAGTGTAGATCCATCTTCCCACAGATCTAATGACTGCAAGGGATTGCAGAACCTCAACCAGCTCGTGGTTTAATTCTCCTTCCGATCTTCGCAATGAATACGAGTCGTTCAATTTACGATCGGACCCCAAACTCAAAACAAAAAAAAAATGAGTTTAATTTACGGGCAGATGCTCTGACATTAACCTGCATGCATATACCTTCTTCACAATGAATACGGATCTTCGATCTTATCCCTAGATCGATTCTATCCACATGATTCCAAACCTATCAATTTTGACATAGAAGTATTTGATCGAGAATTTAGACTGACATCTTGATTTTCCAAATCCAACCACAGAACCCAATCATAGTACGAGTTTATGTGTCACTAATGCGTGGGTTCCTTGCAGGTCCACCCACCAATCGTTCACAGATCAACGGTTTACAGTGATTGCAGAATCCCCAATGTGCTCGCTCTTTATCAGAGAGTTCAATCTTCATAATCTAAAAAGTGCTCGCCCAACTCTTTTAATCGTGGTCGTTGATCATCCACGCAGAAGAGATCAATGGTGTAAGTTGATTGCAGGTCGTAAACTAGCACGCTCGTTAATTCTTCCTTTGTGCTCCACAATGAATACAGGTCGTCCGATCTACGATCGAACCCCAAACTCAAAACAAAACTATATTGAATTTAAATTACAAGCACAGGCTCCGTCATTAACCTGGGTGCCTATTCGATTTCTATAATGAATACGGGTCATCGATCTTATCGAACGACTGGCATTTGATCCATTAAATTCAATGGGTCTTGAAGTCAATCTGATGAATGCGATCGGTTTCCTTCTGATGAATGGTTCACATTCATCTCCTTTGTCAGGTTCTCGGAGTGGTTAATATTCAGTTGCTAGTCTCCCACCTACACATTTTGTTTTAAAAATGTAATCCAAGATTCTTATATAGACAGGCTTTGCATCCCATTGCCCAACCTTCAACAATTATTAGGGTTGTGACTCTATTTTTCTGATAGAGTCCTTACATAGTTTCTTCACAAGGAACTCCTTTAGCATGCAACTTCCTCATTACATATCCATCACTATCTGTGATGGCCTCAACCTTGAATTATCTTCATCTTGTTGCTAATCATTCTTTAAGGAACATAGACATGCATTTCTGACATGCATCCAGATTATGTATCCAGACATATTCTATTTTTTGTTAACTTACATCCATGATGTACTTAACCATATTCATAATCATAAGCCTGTGTGTAGCTGCCATAGGTATATTTCATAGCCTACATGCATCTCTACTTTAAAATCAGTCAACTCATGATTGTTCACAATCATTCTCATGTGATCCTCAAAGGCATAATCATTTGCCTCTTGTCATGACAACAAAGCATCCTTCCTCGTTTACTCTTTCATCTATTTGTACTAGCTTTTCTTGGGGAAATGGAGCACATTCCCCTTAAGTTATCATTCAAAACATAACTTTCATGACTCTTCAGAATGGAGTCAACCATGCATCCATGGTATTCATTCAATCTTGGCAAGTGCTATGCTTTCCTCACATTTCACTCATCAGAGGAACCATAATGTGCCTTTATTATACTTATACTCTTACATCATACATGTGCATCACTTGCACATTTAATATCATTCGTACCTAACTTGTATTAAAATTAGGCTTCATATTAAGAAGCTTCACAATGCATTAAATCCATGCACTCAAGCATACACACATAACTAAGTATTCATCATGCTATCTCATTTCTTGCACCCTTTCCATGTCATGTATGCACATGGGCATCTCATAATTCCAGATCCTACTCCAAGGATATTGTTGTCATTCTTATGAAAAGCCTCCTAGGGATACTCAACACTTTCCCTCCCAGTTGAGAGCTTGCAGTCATTCGCGCGACATCCACATGGAAGTTGAATCAGACATAGTCATAACTAGGTTCCCTTTTCATAAGATAACAACTAGAAGGAAAACACTCTTGTCTCGAGCTCCCTGGAACATTACCCAACTTATACATACAATCTGGGCAATTATAACCATACCCAAGGTAACAGAATCAACCAAACTAGCTTCCAACTATATCTATATGGATACCATCCACCATTGGATGTCAATCTGGTCCATTGAGCTTCTAGAAGTGCCCCAACACTTCCTTTACCACATACAAGACCAACATTTAGTCGATCATTTTATCTTAATTTTAACAATTTAATGTCTATTTGGACTATTCCCTTAAAGCCCAAATGCAATTTCAAATTATGTTACTTACTAAGTATCCTAGTTCATAAATCCAGAGTACCTTTAGGTCAAGATCGGTCTTGACCATTACACCTAGAATTTCTCCTTCTGTTCAACAGAGCCAGGGATGGAGGCTACTCTCCTCCTCCCACGAGAACTCTGGCATATTAGTTTCCTATACACCAAGCAAGGGAGGATGTTGTGATTTCTCACTCAATCACTCTATAATTCTACAGCTCTGTCTATCAGCTTGATTAGAAAAAACCCTTTCCAACAATTCATGTACGTAGAAACAAAATTTGTTTCTCAGTCCACTTGAAACCTGAGAGTTGCACATGCTCTCCCTTTTCAGGGAATGGTCACCAGACTCATTCCTCTGATCATGAGGAGTTATACACCTATACTAGGTTTAACCCTTCATTAAAGCAGTACTCATTACTGCTATGAATCCTCTCCATCCGTTCGCATTGCTATTTTAGTTTAAATACAAGTGTTCTTCAGCCTAATCCCATTCATGTAGGATCGACTATCATTTCCCAAGAAATGATAGGATTCCTTTTTCACATACCAGCATGATTCCATATCGTTGGGTAAAATCCCAACTATATTTTAAATCTGCATTCTTCTACTCAAGGAAATTATGTAGATGATTTATGTTTGGTAGTAACATTCTCCACAAGCTCATCTTAGCCTTGGTAACCGAATCTTATAACTGTACAATAACACGTACAATTGCACAGTGAATTCAACTTCTTTAATTGGGAATATTAGAAACATACAGTGCCAATTTCCAAAACATCTATCAACAGTAAAGGATTTCATTCCTCTCTTCAGTAGGGGTTTTCTATGCTTCTTAGGAATGCGGTAAGATAGGGTGTTACCCCTTAAATTCCTCCATAAATATTTTCATACAACTCGTGCATGAGCCCAAGTAGGCCAAGTGTTGTAACCTAGCTCTGATACCAATTTGTAACACACCCACGGTGGGGAATCACATTTTTACTCTTCTTAGGAGAATCAATACTCTCATTCAGGGTCTCTATTCCATTTTTCTCTTCCAAATCTTTCCAACCATGATCTCCATGCTCTGAAATGAGCTTAGAGCTGGCAGATATCCTCTCCCAAGTTCTTCGGGTTCTTTCATCCCCCTATACTTGCATATGACCGTGGGCTATGACTAGACACCAAGATGACCACCACGCGAATCCTCCAGAGTGGAAAACCTCTGAAGTTCATGATCCAATGCCACATGTCCTCAGGGATTTCGACGACCTTGATTTACTTTGGGACTTTGGCGTTCGGGAGTTTCAAACATTCCTACAACTTTTCCCTCCGAAGTACTCCGTACCCAGAGTTATATATCAAGTGCCACGCGTCCCTCATGATCGACAGTGGGGATCCAATTCGGTAGTCCCTCTACTTCGCGTTGCTTTCTCCCCGCTTCCGAAGTATGTGATTTGTTGGCACGTGTCTCCCACAGATCGATGACTATAAATTACATCGGCTCTTTGGGCTTCAATATTTTCAACCTCTCCCCACTCACTTTCTCCCGGAGTGATTTCACCCGAAGTCGACGATATGTCGACACGTGTCTATCTCAAATAGATGGTCACAATTTACTTTGGGAGTTCTCAACTCACGTGACCCCAGTTTCCTTTGAAGTGACTATCTCACGAAATGGAAGATCTAATGACACCTGTCATCAGCGAACGTATGGATCAGATGAACTTTGGTTCTCTAGCCTTCTAAAGTTCTTGTTCAACACATCCCCTTTTCTCTCAGAGTGATTTCACCCGAAGTGTAGGATCTGATGACACCTATCCCTTTGGCTTGGACGGCTCAGACCTGCTTCGACTCTTCGGCTCGTAACTTCCGTTCAAGGGTCCTTTGGATCCTAGTGTGTGCCACTCTGAGAGGGACACCTGGCAACCCCGTCACTCGACACATGGGCTCCCATAGGATCTCGACGTTGATACTCGCATTCCCACGATCAAACGGTCATGAGGGATCCTGAAGGATCCTTAGATCCACGGTCCTCATCAACTTCGAGACTTCGGGATTTTGAGGGTTTTGGTGCTACCAAAACTCTGTCCTCCCGAAGTGGTCAATGTCGGACTGACTATATCATATATCCGACGGTTGGGATAGTTCTCGTGCATCCTCAGATCTATGACCAAGATCAACTTCGAGACTTCGGGTGGTTTCACCTCATGTGCAACGAATATGCTTGTTTCACTAGACCCACGAAGTCCGAAGGGTTCTAAGGGTTAACACCCACATTATTTCTTGATATCCGACGATCGTGAAGAACTTCGGCTTCTCTCAAACTAATCTCATCCATTTGTCTTCCAAACAAAAGGATATCTCCTTTTGGGACTTAAATATCACTATCCTACCTGAGCTTTGCTAGCTCCTTAAGTACTTAGGTAATTTGCGCTAATTCTACTGAACTTAACGCTTACACAAATCTTTTGCGCACCTCTTGCGCTCATCTATCAACTTTAGAACTAAAGGAGTTCTCGATCCTTGCACGCCTCACAAAAGTTATGTGGACACATGCACTACCTCTCTTGAGCTTTGACTGATCCCTTCCTATAGAAAGACTGGGAGTGTCGGCATGCACACGTGAGGCTATACCCAAAGTCAATGAATTCACAATTCATTTTTTTTTAACTTGAGCCACCACAGGGCTCAGACATTTACGTGTACAAGCCAGAGAATTTATTATTTTCTTAAATACACAATTAGGCAGAATTGAAGGGATACAGTATAAATCATTAAGCAAACATATTCATCCCTGCAACATTAATAGGATATCCAACTTTAATTCACAGTTACCACTTAAATGCATAAGATATGTGATTACTTATGTGTGGGTGTTTGTCCTTCCACCCAACCATAGGCTCATAGGCATTCATTCTTAGCGCTCTGGACACCCCTGTGCCAAGCCATGATATCACCAGGGAATTTATGCCAATTCTCATCGATCCTTTCTCTTTCTCATCTTCTGCGAGGTTTATCAGATGCTTCCTCGGCATCAAGCTCGTGTCCTTCTGCTCAGGTCTCATTCTCTACATACCCTCAAAGATCTCTCTCTCTCTCTCTCTCTCTCTCTCTCTCTCTCTCTCTCTTTTCTACTATTTGCATGGGTCTATCCCCTTACACACACACCCTTCTCGGGAAGGTTCTTCCTTGTTCCATCATGTTCCTTCTGTCAGAAGGAAATTCGGGTCAGCCTAGTCTTCTAGACCCAGTGATACTTCGGGTCGACATTATGCAGCTAGAACATGCTTCCATTCATGGGCGTGGTTGTTAATTCAACCACTGGTCCTTTCTTCATTAACTGATTTTTATCCTTAGGATCCGAAGGAGGCTTATTATCCTCATCAAAGGGAAATTTGGGGTTATTTGATATAATGAACCCTCTCTTATAGTTTTCACATTCTTTCCTCTAGTGATATCATGTCCATTACTTTCAAGGATTCACCCCCGCCGTCAGTTATTGGCTACTCAAACAATAATACATTTACACATTTCCCATGCCACAACATGGTAACCCTAATTAATGATTAATTACAAGTTGGGGGAAACATGGGTGTTACATCATCGAAATAGATAAATTTCCCAACCACATTGGCAATGGCTTCAAAATTATTTACAGATCAAAACTCGATTGGGAAATCCGACAATAACATCCATAAAAATATTTTTTTGAAACTCTCAGAGAGGGGGTTGAAACCAGGGTACCATCTATTAAGCATTAAGATACCTCTACCAACTATCCAAGGAGAGTTCAGAACTCTCAATAAATCTCCTTCAGAAAGAAAATGAAAAACCATCTAGTGATTGGAGAGGAGACTAAATCTAGGACTGTATCCTACTAAAGGATTCCAAAAACCTAAAATCCAATCAGAGAGTTGGACTTCAGTCATTCTGGTGTAGTAAAATTTACCTACAAGTTCTTTTTCCGATAAGCTGGCAACTCTGTCCATAGCGATATCCTTTCCTAGGACACAGCTTGACTTGGGCTCCCTAACTTTCTAGCTCTTCAACTTATGATGAGATTGCGCAAGACTACTAGTAAATCTATTGCGTCTAGTACCTCCTATTCTTTGTGAAGGCTTATGCACAGGAAGGGTCTTTGTAATAGAGCTTGGGTAAGGTTTTTCAGTGGTTTTAGAAAGTACACACTAGTTTTCTTCTCGAGGGAGGTTTCCCATGTGTCGACCCTCCCCAAGGCTCATGAAAGTCATGTGATTTGGGTCAGGTACCCTTCCATGTCCCAGATCAGAGGCCAACTATTGAGAACACGCCGAAGGGAGTGATGTATGCTTAGCACATGTCGTTGTCCCTTTTGAAGACTGACGCAAGCACTCGTACATAAGTTTGTAGGTGTCATCTACCAATAAAAGGACTTCACTGGCCCACAATCCATATTCATCATCCCATGAGAGATCCATTGGATCTGACATTTAGCCACATAAACGCTTAGTTTCACCTACCTAGGTCTAGTGTACCAACCAAGGCCATCACTGCAATCCACTAAGGATTATGATATATTACAACTTATATATTGCCATGGAATGATCCTCACCCTCAATGTAAAGTACTATATTACTGTCAAAATTTGAAATATATTTTGATGTAATGTATAAAATAGCTTTACTATATTACAACCAAATCTTGAATTATATTTACACGCACTATATTTGCACCTTACATCTTTCATTTTATACTATATTAAAAACCTTACATCTTTCATTTTATACTATATTAAAAATATTATTACAAATAAAATAAAATATTTTTTATTTTGAGTTAGTGAAGTTTATGACTTAAAAATACAATTCCACATTTGTTATAGGCTCATGTTTCACCATAGCTTGGATGTCTAAGGGGGGATTTAGGTTCAAGTCCAATTGATGATAAATGGACTCATCACCTTAGCTAGTTTTTTTTTTTTTTT
>ML806604.1:11584-22603 GCA_009831015.1 Picea engelmannii | reverse complement strand
GCGCAGATCTACGCGCTAATTAGAACAATCGCGCCCCGGCCAAAAAACTTAAGATAACGCGATTTTGTGGGTTTTTTGCCCCGTTTCTTCATTTCTTTCACCAAGGGGCCAACTTCTTAGGAAAAAACACCCCTTTACAAATTTATTTGATAACATTAGGCTCCATGGGGGATAGAGTCCTCCCTGTGAGGCTCTAAGATCTTCTTTTGTAGCTCCAATTGCCTTCTGTCAGGTTGTGGAGTCAAGCTCAAAACACCTTGCTGAGGAATATATGACAAAAAATAAAAAGAAAACAAACATACAAGGGATCCAAGGAGATTATTTATGTACAATCCTAAACTAATCAAACTTTACATGGTGCTAGGTGAAAGCAAATTCCACCATAGCCAATCAAGTAACTTCCTGAATGGAAGTTGCTTTACTTTTTCGGTGATCACTAGCAGATGATGCAGTCGTGTCAGCAGAACGGCTACACCCTTCAGCTTTTCTTCAAAGGTTGAATTTGAAATAAAATAGGGTGGCTCTAGGGCATGAAGGAAATGCCACTCCATGTACTCATTGATGGGCTCATAGAATGAGTGGAAAATTCTATGAAACTTGTAGCAGAAAGCCTACTCTGCTCCGCAGCTGCTCATACATGGTTGAATATCATTGGTAGGCACATGTAGATGGGAAGTTGATACAGGATGACTGTCCTCAGATGATGGTTGTTCCCTGATAGGCTCTAGATAGGAGATAAATTGTGCCTTCTGCTGCTCCTCTGGTTCTTCTTCTTGGCTCTCCCAAGGGTCAGATTCATAATCATCATAAATAGGACCCGTAGGAAAACTCTGCTCTTCATCATGCTGCTCAGTGTCTTTAGCAGGCCCAGGAGGGATGATTTCCTCATGATAATCTCCTTTAAGAAAAAGAGGACAAGGCTCTGTTGTGTGTTCTTGGATATCCTGCATATCCAGCTCAGAATCTAATTCATAGCTGTCATATATAGGCTGACTGCTCCTCTGGTCAACAAACTGTGATATAGGGCTCTGATGCTCCTCTTCTGAATAATCGTCAAAGTTAGGGATAGCATACACCTTAGGAGCAAGATGTAGGGCCTCTACAGTCATGAAATATTCATCATCATCTTTCGTAGGGCTGCCAAGAACATCTACTTCAAGGGCTGGAAAATCCTCTACATTTTCTTAAAAAATGCACCACTCATGTTCTGCCTTCAACTCATCTAATTTTGTAGAAAGAGACTTCACCAGCTCCATCATCTCACTCAGATCATCTCATTCGTCCTCGTAACCTTCATCCTCATGGCTTTCCTCTGATACAGACGAACATGGACGAAAAAGGACTGATTTCTGATCCAAGTCATTAGGCTCATCCTCACAACCCGCGTAAGAAGCAACTCTATCTGGAATACAATCGTTGTATCCCTCGCAACAACTATGACAAATTAACTCAGGGGGATAAAACTTCTGACAATGAGCATTGCAAACAGCATGAAATTCTCCCAGTGAATAAATGCTCGCAGGGGGTAAAGAATGATACCACTCACGAGCATCCCCTGCTAACGAGAACATGAACATCTTCATTAATACATCCTCCTGATGTATCTCCCATTGATACATGAGTTCATGAAACTCTTTGAGATGCTGAGCAGGGCTGTCCTCTTTATGCTCTCTAAATATAGGCAAATAATCATTCCATTCATTTGGAGTAGGAACAACATTGGGAAAACCAGGAACAATAGAAAAATTAAAGGGAGCAAACCTTCGAGCCAGGATTCTTTCCATTTCGAACCAGTGGAGTTGCCAATCGATCCTTCAACCATGGAGTCGCCAGGTGAATGATGTGCATAATGAGTGTGTCTGGTCCTTGTTCACCATCAAAGACTAGATCTGATCGTTGTGTTCTCTGAGGGGCTAGCAGGTGTAGCCATAAGCAACCACACTAAAACAATGAAGTTGAGACAGTGGAGTCACCAGGTGCACAGTTGCAATCTTGATGTACTGGGTTCTTATGCACCTTTAGAACCAGTAAGATTTGTCGTTCAATCCCAGGGAAAATCTTCAACTTCGTCCTCGACAATGATGCCATAAATGTTAGCACTGGAATTCACCTCTGGATTGTAGCAGAGGTAAGCCCGATACCCATCAGTGTTTGGGGTGGATCTTGGTTTAAATGTTGATGGTCAATGGCTAAAACTCGACAACGTGAAAGCTGTTCAACAGAGAAATGGACAGGAAATGTACAGGGAAGTGAGGGCCACACTAAATTCAGTCAATAAATTGAGTTAAAGTGAGAGCAGAGGGCAGACTTAGGAGAAAGGGTGAAAGAGTCTGCTCTGGGCAACAAGCCTTCCAGCAGCTCAGAGAAGAAAACCCAAGCTCGAGAGAATTCTTGAGCTCAAATTCAGACGCTGAAATATGTCTACAAGGGACACAGTTACGGCTGCGGTATGATCAAACCTCCATCATCCTACAACTGCAATAGATCAACTAGATCCTCCATGCCCGAGCCATTCAATGTGAGAAGAAAACATATGCATAGGGAAATGAATAAAACTGACCATGATACTAGCATAATCAAACCTCCATTACAATAGCATAACAATCCTCGACTGGATCCTCCATGCCCGAGTGTCTTAAACAATTTTTACTTACAAAATGGAAAGAAGGAAGTTGACTTCTATTAACATGAAAGTCTCAAGTCGATTACATAACCAAAGAACAACTCTAGCAGAACAAAATTATAGATTGGGAGCTCTGCTCAACCCAAGACACTAACAAAATATGAGAATGATTCCTATATACTCAGAACCAAAATCGCAACAGAGAGTTTGAGTCATCGCATTGAAGGTGTTATGTCTGCATGCCTCTTGGTAGAATGTGCGTGCAGTCTCTGGTCAGACATGAACTCTGCCAGATGCAATCATTCTTTGGAACGGGCTTGTGGTTGAGTGGACTAACTGATAGTCTTTTCATGGGCTTTCCATTTATTTTGGAAACAATGTTCAACCACCACCACCTGCTTTAATAACTGCTCCCTTGGGATCAGAGAGCTCCAAGTCAACTCTGCATTTGAGGGACGTGGCAGTTTTCCCTCGGTTGTCTGCTGCTTTGTTGGACCATTACAAGGGGGCCCAGTGGGTATTGCGCTAGGACAGGTCAGAGGTGAAGTGGCACAGGATGATGATGTGGGGGCATAGGAAAGGCCGCGACAGTAGGCAGGATGGGGACCATCTGCCTAGATGGAGGTGAGCGGTAGAACACCTGGCAGGAAATGATAGGAGGGAGTGATAAGGGCATGTGACCCGAAGTTGGGTGGATGATAGGTGTGCCATAAGGAGACGAGGAGGGAGAGTGGGTGATATGATGGGCAGAAGAGAGAGATGGAGTGGAGGACAAATGGCAACATGAGGAAGAAGCGGTAAGGGAGAGCGGTAAGTGGGTTATTCTGAAGAGGGGGGGGGTCCGAAATGATGAGGACATGCCACAATAATGGTGGGCCCGACGGGGAAACCACTTTTCCAGACAGCCCCCCCGTTAAAGGCAGAATGTCGGGGGGGTCCAGTATGGACCACACACTGTAGATCTGGGCACGCATATCTCAGCTACCCAGATCTATGCACCGATTAGCACAATCGCGCCCAGGCCCAAAAACTTATCATACCACGATTTTGTGGGTTTTTCCCCCTTTTCTTCATTTCTTTCACCAAGGGGCCAACTTCTTAGGAAAAACACCCCTTTACAAATTTATGTGATAACAAGTGTTTTTGAGTCTTTTTATTTTCCTTGCACTAACAAGTGTTGTATTTACCCTCATGTTGTGAGCTCTAACAATATATTCCACTCCCCCTTTAGTAAGGTGGTATTTGTTCTCATGACGAAATAAGACTATTTTTCTATCATAAAGATAAGGACTTCCCAACACTATGCCACATATATCAAGTGGTACAACATCCAAATCCACTTCATCAATCAACTTTGAAGCAATAGAAAATCTGATCCTACATTGTTTCGTGACATTAATTTTTTCTTTATCACATACCCAACCAAGAGGATAAGGCTTCAGATGTGGTTTCATTTCAAGACCCATCTTCTTGACAAGTGCTTCAGATATTAAGTTTACTTGGCAACCCAGATCAAATAATGTATCTATCTTAGTATGTTCAGATGCAACTCTTATATGAAATAACTCATTCCTCTTTCGTTCATCAACATGAGATTCATCATTGGAACTTGAACTAGCATGAAGATAATATTTACCTTGTACTCCAACCAATGTGATCTTTCCTTTATCTCTTGAATCAAAATCAAGATCTTGTTGCATTGTAGCAACATTCATTTTCTTCCCCTTTCCACCGAACTGTTTCAGTTTCTTTTCTGGATGCAGTTTCCAACAATGTTCTTCATCATGACCGCTCTTCTTGCAATAAGTGCAAGATGGTTTTCCTCTTTCTCTCATTACTGTAGCGGTCTTCTTGTCCTTCCTTTTAAACTTATTAAAAGTTGTTTGTGGGAAATTGGAAGGTTTCTTTGTGGGATCTTCTTGAACATGTTTCCCCCTGTTCTCAAGGTGAGTGGATTGCACACAAACTCCGTCAAGACTAGTGGGGTTAAACAAGAGCAACATATGGCGAATATAACCATGAAGTGCTTCAATATACTTCATTAAATTTTCATAAGAATCCAAAGGAATGTTCAATGAAAGAGCTTTCTTCCTAAATTCTTCTGTGAAACTTTGTACAATTTGACCTTTACTTTGCCTTACAGTTTTCCATTCCATCATTGCTTTATGTAAATACCCTAATGGATAAAATTGCTTCCTTATCGTTGATTTAAATTCTGACCACGAGGAAAGAAGATTACCACACTTACTTCTGTCTTGAAGCTTGCTCTCCCACCATACGAGAGCGGTGCCTTCCAACCGAAGAGAATCCAGTTGTACTTTAACTTCCTCTTCATCAATATGTTGGACACGACAATACACTTCAACATGTCGGATCTAATTTTCTAGCTTTCCAGGATTAACATCTTCATTAAACATAGGTAAAGAAAATTTTACATCAAGCTTTAATAATGGTTCTAAAAGAGGCTTTATGGCTAGAATGATGAGAATGCTTAGAGGAGGAAGAACTAGAACTGGAAGGTGAAGACAAAGGCTCAGGAGGATCTCCTCCAACCCCTTGTTTTACTGAAGCATCATCATCTGCACATGCTTCCTTTTTCTTCCCTTTCTTCTTCATCCTCTTCTTGTAATATCCATACATTCGTTCGACCATTTTTGACATGCGACAAAAGACCATGTGAAATTTGTTCTCATGTTCATCACACTTATCCTCTTCTGCCGTTTTCTTCCTTCAGGATGCACGACCAACTTTGGGATTGAAAGTCTTAAGAGTTCCTTCACCCTGTTTATGATTGGCCCTAGTAAGCATTCACACTCAACAATTCAAGTCAAAGACGATTGCTCTGATACCAACATGATCTGAGATCTTTTCATCGTGACTTATAAAGAATTGCATTAAATGAGCATAAATTAAAGTGCACCATTAAAGAAGGGAAAACTCAAAAATGAAGAGACATAAGCATCAGATCTGAACACAAAAACTTGATAACGAAGTTCGTCCCTGGTGGACTACGTCTCCGGGTCCTACTCTCAAATGGGTAGGCTCTTTCATTAACTCAACAAAAGAATTTGAAAAAATACATAAGTATACCTCATTCTGAAATCAAGTTGCAGAAATAATGCTCAGATCAGAAAACAAATAGCACCACTGAATTCGTGGCATCAAATTACCCAAAAATGACCGTCTCCACGCCTCGATCTGACTCGGGCACTCCCAGGCCCAAAAATAATTTCATCTCGATTTTTGTGCCCTCTGCAATAATGACTGTACCTCCTTGAAAAACGTGCCTGAAAGGTTGTATGGTCTGCGCCTCCTCCTCCATGGTTGGGTGAATACACTTCTTAAGTAATAAATTGGGCGATATGTAGCAAGTGGTACCCACGGCCTAGTGGTTAGGGGCGTAAGTATTAACGCATAGGCAAAGGCAGAGGTTCTGGGGTTGATCCCCACATACTCCACTTTTTGTTTGTTTGTTATATGGTTTGTATATATATATATATATACCCGCTCTGCTAACTTTAGAGGTGTCACTAGAAGCTCCTCCAACGAGATAACTATGGCTATAGTTGGCATGGTCCGCTAGATTTGGCGGACCCACCAACTAATTTTTGTTTCAAAATTCGTTCACGGGTTGTCCTTGTGCGTTTCCCCCCTACCACGTGGCAGCCCCTGATTGGGCCACATGGCGGCCTCTCATTGGGCCATGCTGCCCCCTGCCAAGTCAACACGCCACGTCAACATGCCATGTCAGCCGTACGGACTGTACGAAATGCCATGTGGCACAATCTGATTGGTCCAAAAATCCAATAATCGGGTGACACGTGGCAGCCTTTGGTGCTGCCACATCATCATGTTGATGTCAACATGCCACGTGTCACTTCCCTTCTCCTACCACGTGTGTTGTACGAATGATGACATCATCCGTACGGATGCTGGCATCAACAGTACAGATGTTGACTTATCCTTGCTGACTGGGCTAGGTTAATCAAACTTTCACCGCGAATATCTTTCAATCAGTAACTCTGTTTGATGATTCATTTGTGTCGTTAGAAATCTTGCGACGCGCTCTTTGCGATCATGCCATTTTCACCGAGTTTTGGGAACTTGGAAATTTTTCCCTTTCTCTGTCTGCTGGAGCCATTCTGAGCATTCTGATTTGCCTATGTGAGTTATGAGTTGTTCTTAGCCTTCTCTGGATACTTTTTGGATCATCTAGCCACTTCATCTTGTGTTGCATGGGTTGAGTCAAAGTCCACTTTGACAATTTCTGCGTTCTCCAGGAGTTGGTGAATAGTTTCATCTTCCTTGAGAGCCCCACAATTAGAATCGATAGATTGCATCTAATTAAATGCACTTGACTGTTCTCCTTTGGATAAGTTTGTGACCATAGTGTGGAGCATTTTGCATTTCCCTTCCAATATAGAGGTTTGATGTTTGAATTGAACCAAAGTACCCATCATTATAGTAATTTGTGAGGTTACCTGATTATCTTGTTCTTGAATTCTTCATGTAGCTGCCAAAATAAAACTTTTGTTGCCCTAGATGTCTTCCTCGTGACTTCTCAATGCCTATCTGATCTCTTACAGTTCTCTATAATCCACTTGATGACCAAACAAAGTTACCAACTTGATGAGAACTCTCCAGAGTTCTCGTTTTTTAGAGGTGTTGTTTTTACCCCCATTTCAAAAAGTGGTGCTACCAGTAGCACTCCTTTTTTGTTTGGCGGTTAAAATTATGATTGAGTTGAAACCGTTCCCTTGACCATTAGTATCGTCACAAATAAAAAAAGTTGAAAATGACTCCTAAATCGAAAAGTGTAAAATATTTATTAATGTACTTTTATATTTTTAAAATTTACGTTAAAAAATAGATAAATTGGGGAACAAAAACTCCATAAATGAGTGGAAGAAGAAGAAGAATAAATTCACACACACATAACACAATCTTAAAAAAAAATCGAAAAAAGGAAAACATAAATCTTTAAAAAAAAATGAAAAAGGCGCCCTTCATTTCTCTTTTACCCTTTTAATAAAGTAAAGTGACTTTATAAACTTTAAGTCACTTAAAACGTCTCATTTTATTAATTACTCAATGCCACTTTTAATATGTTGTTTTTTTTCTCCGTGGACATTAAATAATTAATTAATTCCCTTTTTCCACTAACTATAGCCTACGAGAATCACTTAAGCTACTTCGTCAATCTCCTGGAGAGATCATTTGGAAAGGGACATTACACCTATATACACCAAACAACTGCCCTAGGCACTTTGCTTTTGAATGAAAGAGAGAAGGATAAATGGGTTGGCTTACCAATACTCTAGAATAGAAAGAAGACCAAGCATACTAACCAATTCAAGAAGCAAAATTCCACCACACTGGTGGTTGAGCCAATATTTCTGCAACTCCATCATGAATAGTCATCAATCCCTACCATTGTCCCACAATGATCCCAAAGTAATCCTCCTGTGGGTTCAATTGCGTTCAAGAATCTATGTTGCTTTGTGTGAGCCGAGGGAGGGAATATCTTCACATTATATACTCCAATAAACGATGAGCTTGCTTTGTATGATGCCAGGTGCATAATTAATTAGATGCGATGTGCTTGGTCCTTCATGATTAACTATGGGATTGGTTGATTGTTGGGTTTACCATTAACCATGATTTCCCCCATTTTCAAAAGAGTAGCTCGATTAACACATGTATTTGCAAGGGCGTTGTGCTCTTGTAATACATGGAAATACTTGACCTTTGAAAAATTTGCCTACTTGGTTTATCCTTTCTAGAAGAGATGCTTAAAGAATATCACATGGACTTGTGCTTAAAACCAAGTGCCTAATGACATTTTTTGAATAACCTATCACACATAATATTTGTATATGAATGATTGAAGCAATTATAAGCCTTGCAACATAGTGTAGGCTTCAACTTGGTTATTTGTTGACGTACCCAGACCCCAAACAAATTTAAATTCAAGATTTCCTTCAAGGCTCAGAATAACCCCGCTTGCACTTGCCACCCCACATGCTAGTTAGGGTTTTTTTAGCAAGGTGTTTGGATTCCAATGTAATAGGATGACCCTAGATTTGCTAAAAGGTACACCCCCTAATATGAAATTGACGGGTTATTGATAATTTCCTAGAGGAATTAGACCAAAGTAATTGCAGAGGTCGAACCTTTGAATGGAAAAAACATTGGATGCCTACACATCTAAAATGACTTTTGATCATGATCTGACTTAATATATTTCATGTAGATTGGGGCACCGTGTTTATAATGCTTTTAGAATTAACCTTTTGTGATCATGTTACTTTTAAAGTGATTCATTGGAAGAGTTGGTTATGATCTCTTGCTACTTACATTGTATTGATTGAAAGGTTTCTAGTTCAAATCCCCTGGCAATAACTTTGGCTTCCCTAGGAATTGACGTGATAATGGCTAGCTACAACGATTATGGACTCAACTTGCATCCATTTGGTCACTTTAAGGTGATTTGTTGGAGGAGTTGGTTACGATCCCTTGCTACATACACTGTATTAATTGAAAAGTCTCTAGTTTGAATCCTCAAGCAAGAACTTTGACTTCCTTGTGTATTGGGGATGATATTGGACAATTGAGTGTGTGTAATGTCTGTAGACTTAACATGTGACCATCGAGCCACTTTTAAAATGATTTTCTAACAAAGTTGGTTATGAGCCCTTGGTACATACATTGTATTGATTTAAAGGTCTCTAGTTCAAATCATGGGGCAAGAGCTCTTGCTTCCTTGGGCATTGGTAGTGATATTGGCTAGTTGGGTGTGTGTGTGTTTAAGTGCTTTGGACTTAACTTATTACTATGGAGTCACTTTGGAAGTTATTCAATGGCGTTGTTGGTTATGAGCCCTTGCTACTACATACATTGTATTGATTGACATGTCTCTTGTTCAAATCTTGAGGCAAGAGCTTTGCTCTCTCTAGATGCTAGAAGTGATACTGGCTAGCTAGGTTTGTGTTAGGGAAAATCACAAAGATCCATACTTATCTTATAAGTGTAAAATCTTTGGTGAACCTTACTAATTCTTAAAATGCCAACTATAAATGTTTGGCATTTTTGTAAATATTTTCCTTTTTATTTTATTTTTATTTTTTTATGTTTGGTGCAATCGACAACTAGTTGGGCATGTACTATAACCTCTAGGTGTGCCCACGATGCCCCTTACACGACACACAAGCTAAGCTGGGGGGAGTTGAACTCGAAACCTCATGGAACTTCATATCATGACACTTGCCAATTGAGCTACTCCCCGGGGACTTTGTAAATATATTCATATTCCTAAAGATTTTATATAGTTTTTAGAAAATTTGACCTCTTAATTAAAACAATTTTATCCTATAGAAATTTGGGCAAATCAGTTTTTGGAAAAAATGAAAATTTATAAATCATTTTTGGAAGAAAATGAAAATTTAGCCCAATGGTGAAATTTAGTCCCTAAAATTTTCTCTTCTAAGTATGTTTATAATGCTTGCTTGGAATGCTTATAATACTTGCTTGGCACTTTTAAAGTGATTTGTTAGTGGAATTGATTATGAGCTCTTTCTACATACTTGTATTGATTTTAAAAGTCTTTTGTTCTATCGAAAACTAATGTGTAGATCATGGCATTGGCCTTGGGGTATAAGCCCATGGTATTGGCCTTGGGGTATAAGCCCATGGTATTGGCCTTGGGGTATAAACCCCTAGGTTGATGCGATATTAACCCTTCTCACTCCAATACTAACTAGCTTACGATATTGAGTTCTACATTTTTTTTAAATAAGTTTAGATTCATCTTAACTTTGGATCTATCAAGTGTAAATAGGGATCAAATCTTTTGAGGTAAAAATCTTTTGACATTGTAAAAATTCTCATAAAAGTTTACACCTCAAGATATTTTATCTCTTAGAGTGCTTGATAAATCTATGATTAAAATGGATCTATATTGATTATTATTGAAGTATACTATATAAAAATAAAATAAAATTTAATATGAAAAATCAACATGATGTTAACACTATACTCACTTTTGTCAATCTTCTCCATATTGAATTATATAATGGAAAAATACAAAAAACATCAATTTTTTGGTTGAAACTCTTGAGTTGCTACAGTTAGGTGTATACATGGATATATAATATGTGCATATAGGTCATGAACTTCTATTATCATAAATTCAACTCCTACCTTGTAAATGTGTTCTACTATCATAAGTTCAACTCCTACCTTGTAAATGTGTTTCCCTACTACCATAACATAGTGGTTGATTGTTTGTGAGTGCTTAGTCAAACTTTCCCTTCTGTCTCCTTTGTATGTGAGTAATAGAAATATTAAACAACTTATAAATCATAAAATCCTTTTAATCTTAATGAAAGGTATCTAAT
>ML806603.1:134546-145905 GCA_009831015.1 Picea engelmannii | reverse complement strand
ATAAGCTTGGCATAGTCCGAAAGGACCTTCCTCGAAAGGGGGAGTAGTTGTTATGTTCCTTGCTTCTGACCTAGTTGTCAGACGTAAAGCAAGATGAGATGTTCCTTGCTTCTGACCTAGTTGTCAGACGTAAAGCAAGATGAGATGTTCCTTGCTTCTGACCTAGTTTTCAAACGTAAAGCAAGTCTAGTTCCCTGCTTCCAACCTGATGGTTGTGACGTAAAGCAGGATGTGTACTTTGCTTCTGACCTGATGGTTGTGACATAAAGCAAGATGATGTGATGAGACTAGCACTTAGCTTCCGGCTGGATAGTTGTGACATAAAGCCAATCTAGTATCCTGCTTCCGACCTGATGGTTGTGACGTAAAGAAGGACGAGTATCTTGCTTCCAGCTTGAGTGTTGTGACGTAAAGCAAGACGATGAGATGAGACTAGTATTGTGCTTCCAGCTTGATAGTTGTGACATAAATCCAGTCTAGTATCTTGCTTCCAACTTGAGTGCTGTGACGTAAAGCAAGACATTGAGATGAGACAAGCACTGAGCTTCCAGCTTGATAACTGTGATGTAAATCCAATCTTGTATTATGATGAGCCAACCTTGTGCTGTGATGATGATGATGTATCATTTTTTATACTAATACATATTGATGCAGATGATGATGGCATTCCTTTGAGAATGACAATGTTGCAGATGAAGAAAACTTCCGATGATTTATAGATACGATAGTCAGTGTTCCAAGATGATATTGATGATGTTGTCCTCTCACCCACTTGATGTTGTTGATGATGTTGTCCTCTCTCTCTCGCATGATGTTGTTGAAGAATACCCTTCTTGTTAAGGGGGAGTGTTGAAATAATGTAACTGCTAAGAGTATTCTTATTATTATTTGATATATTATTCATTGGATAAATCCCCATTGTGGATTGATCATGTCGGCTATTGTAATAGGACCAAATCCCCTTTTGCAGATTGGTCAAATGATAATTATAATAGGCAGAATAAGAAGTCGGCCCCAACAGATATTAAAGAGGCCCCAAAAAATATTAAAGGTGGTTATAACCACCTAGTTGGAGAAGTCGGCCCTGCCAGTGAAGAGACACTTCACATGTGCCATTCTAATATAAATAAGGAGGCTAGCGCCTCACTTAGACACACAACTCACTTGCTCATTGAGAGACAAGTTTTGGATTTGTTGTTAGAGAAGAAGGACAGAGAGAGTGGCACATATCTAGGAGAGGAATTTTTTTATTAGTTTAAGAGATCTCTTGGCATTGTATTGGCTATCTATATTAAAGCAGTTTTGTTGGGTTTTCTTCCCCTAGAGGGTTTCCCAGGATAAATGTTGTGTCTCTTGTGATTGTGTATTTCTCAGTGATCTTGATTTATGCTATTGTTATCTAATGAAATGCAAACAACTATAATAATGGCTTAAACATTAACAGTGGGTAGTCTTGTAAAATATCCTCCATGACCTGAATAGGTGGATCATTCCATTCTATAGGCCATTCAGTTGGCAGGATCCAGGATTTTGTTCTACTGGTGACAGGGTGTGGGTGTTCCTCCCAATATTGTGCAACTTTCGTCCTTCCATCCCCTATCATCTTATCTTTGATTGTCTGTAGTTGTTCATCCGATCTCAGTTTCAGACGTTTCTCCCATGTGTCCTCCCAAAAAAGGGCCAAGTGGGCATCATGTAGCTCCCAAAAACTCAGATTTTCTTACCATCGCTCTTTTTTTCCAAGAATAATTCCAGATCATCGATCCCGATCTATCTCCCTCCAAATGAATCCAATCTTGAGGGGAGATATCTTTGGCATATTTCCCCTACCAAATCCTATCCCAGAGCACTTTTGAACTTTTGATCCATCTCCAGTAAATTTTAGCTGCCTGGGCTGGCTCAGCCTTTGGGGGTTTTTTAACCCTAAGCCTCCTCGAGACTTTGGTTCACACATTTTTTCCCAGGCGACTAGAGACCATTTGTTTTCTCTTTTTGTTCCTCCCCTTAGGAAGTTTCTCTGGATTGAGTGAATTTTCTGAAAGATGTACTCAGGTGTTGCCAAAACTGAGAATAAATTGACCGTCATAGCCATTAAAATTGATTTAATGAGCAGAAGTCTTCCCGACAAAGAGAGTAATCTATGGGTCCAACAACTAAGCATGTTTTCCAGTCTAGTTAGCATCTCTTTCCATCCCGTATTTCTTATATCTTTTTCAATGAAGAGATCCCCTAGGCAGCGCGAGGGCAGAGAGGATCTTTGGAAGCCCAAAATTCTAGCAATTCTTTGTTGAATGATATTCGGGGTGTTAAAGAAGAAGATGTGGGATTTATCTAAGTTTAGCTGCATTCTAGAGGCAATAAGAAAAACATCAAGAGATTTCTTGATGGATTTATCTTCTTGCACTGTGGGCTTCCCTAGGAGGATATTGTCATCGACAAACTGAGGATAGGTGAAAGGTTCAATCTAAGGGGAAATTACTAGCCCTTTCAGGTGACCTTCTCTCTGGGTTTGCTTTAGCAATCTTTCTAAACCTTCCGTGAAAATAATGAAGAGGTAGGGGGACATGGGATCTCCTTTCCTTAATCCCCGTGAATCGTTAAATGTGGGAGAGGGGGATTTTTTGAATAGAATTAAAAAGAAAGTCGAGGAAGTAAGGTTCAAGATGCATTGGGTCCAGGAGGGGTCAAAGACAAAGGCCCCCATAATGGCTCTTAGGAAGTCCCAATTTATTTTGTCATAGGCTTTGGACATGTCTAGCTTTAGGAGTATCCCAAGCTTTTTCTCAGATTGCAAGGAATGAAAGGTTTCATGAGAAATTACAATATCGTCCAGAATTTGTCTACCTTCTACGAAACCCCCTTGTTCAGGGGAAATAATTTCCTAGAGGATAGGCTTCAATCTTTTAGCAATGATTTTAGAAATAATTTTGTAAAGAACATTGCATAATGAAATAGGTCTATACTTATATGTTGTATTTGCTTCATTTTCCTTTGGGATCGGAGCTAGGAAGGTGGCATTGAAGGCTCTCAAGACTGTTTGAGAGGTCCTGGCTTATTCCATCACTTCCCATAAGTCTTTGCCAATAATGTTCCAACAGGCTTGGAAGAAGTCCAAAATGAATCCATATGGCCTCGAGGCTTTCCCCTACAACATCTCTTTCACCGATGCTTCCACCTCCGCCATAGTCACCTCCCTCAGTAGGCTTTTGTTATGGTCTTCATAAACCAAATTTGGAATAGGATGGATGATTAAGTCAGTGGATCCCTTCTGTGTTGAGGGGGTTCTGTGAATAGAGAACTGAAATAATTCCCGAGGTTATGCTTTATGTCTTCATGCCTTTCTACTATCACCCCTTCTTTTGTTTGCAAGGAGTGAATCCAATTCTGGTTCTTGTAATGTCCCCGACCATTAACCCCACGATCAGGCCAACGCTACTACACGGAAAACACTCCTGTAACATATTATGCATTCTAATGAATTTAAAACGCTTAATTACAGTTAAACACAGAATTACTACTAGCATTTCATAATTAAGGGAAATAAAAATAATTCATATACACCATGGAATACGTGATAAACATTTCAAGAATCAAAGGTATGCAATTTGATTAATTACAAAATTACAAAACATAGTGACACTTATCTTTGAAATTGTCACACGCCACCAACTGCGTGCAGACCTTCCATGAACCTCCCAGCCTTAGACCGCACTGCTCATCACTCTCAGCAGTAGGTCACCCCCGAGCTGGGACTAAGCTCCATCAGGCAATGAATCCTAGGTTGGGCAAGGTTTACAAGAAGACACACAGTAAAAGAGGGAGGATTCTCTCCCAGGAGCCACTTATGCCTACTACTCACAGAATCTCCTTCCCCACATGCATGTCCCACCCCAGGAGTATACACCTTCACTGTCACTTAAACAGTCTTTCGGCTGCTAACCTCCCTTGCAAGGGGTCCTGAACAACATATGAGAGACCATAGCCCAGGCCCCTTAACAGGCAGAACAGGCAGAAGACCTAACAACAACAGGGCACAAGAAAGGTTTGTTAGCCATATGGAACCTAGGCAAAGGTAAGTCGGCTCTCCCATTAGAAAAACCCCAGGAACTGCATCAGTTGTGTGGAGAGACATGGGATCCCCCCTCAGAGATTCCTGAAATTGAATTTTGATGGGGCATCCAGGGGCAACCCAGGGCCAGGAGGGGCCGAAGGAATCTTCAGGGATTCCAAGGGAGAAATCATCAGCCTATACACTGTCGTATTGGGGCATACCACCAACAACAGAGCTAAATTAGAAGGATTACTGGCAGGTCTGCAATGGACGAAGGTTAGGGGGTATTCGACACTCATCATTGAAGGAGACTCCAAAATTTTGGTCTCGACTCTAGGAAAAATCATAAACAGTGCCTCGCCATACAAAGTCTCAAAAAATTGGAGATTGTTTGTTGGGCTCACGGAGGTGGCACTGACCATCCATGGCACGTCAGCAATAATCCCATGTCACGACAAGAGATGGGAAAATGTGGTCATTGACTACCTTGCTAATGTGGCATTGGGCCAGGCCCAAAGTGCATCCCAATGGCAATGGCACGACGTGGGGACAAGAGATCTACATGATAACCTTACACGTCTCAACCACCATGACAACCAACTGCATGATAGGACAGGTGGAGAGGGGAAAGCACCGCGAGGGCTATCAGAGGCCCAAGTGTTACCATGATTCCCACGAATAGCCCTAAAGCTCGGACGTAGGTCGTTTCGGCAATAGGTGGAGCTGTCCAATCAACCACCAGTCATCATGGGAAGATAAAGGAGGACATAATGAAGAAGTGGAAAAATGATCCAAATTTGATCGAGCTTCAGATTAATGGGGGAAGGACAAAAATGCCGTACCCAACCACACCAAAAACAATAATGAGCAGTTCGGATTAGCCCAAACCTCGAAGGATATGGATCAATTAGGGGGCAAGTACGGGATTAATTCCAAGCGAGACAACAACCATGGCTATAAGAGACAGGAGCTCATTGATCCCCAGGCTGTCGAAATTTCTTGCCGAAGTCAGTCTGATTTGCAAAGTTGGATTCATCGTTCCTATTAGAAGAGGATCTTTGATAGAAAGAGAGTGGGCAGAACCATTTCCTTGTGACTGGAAACAACTAGACTTCTAGGGCGGAAAGCATCCTCGCCTCCCTCCAGGATTATGCTAGTAGACTTGTGACTAGAGATTCAAGGTCCAAGTCTGAAAAGATGGAAAGCGGACACCATCGAACCATGGCAGGAGAGAAGACTGGGGCTCTGAGGAATAAGGACTCACAGCCAAGGAAAGGTGGAGGGAGTCATCTTGCAGGAACCCCTACTATTATCAATTTTCACACGACCAGGGTAGTCAGAGGGGCTAGGACAAGATACCAGAACCTGTGCTCAGTAGAAGAGAAAGAACTATTGGGGAGATTCCAGGAGGAAGTACTAAGAAAGAGGAAGAACATGTCAAACGAAGAAATTATGTGGTCCGTGAAGGAATGGATTGCCCACCCTGGGAAATCTCGTACAAGGGACACTAAGTTCTTCCGTCTTGAAGAAGTCTATTGGATGAAAAAAGTGATGGTGGCCCAGGCCATGGTTTAACAACAAGCTTAAATGCGGGCCACCCGCCAAGCGATCTGGGTTCTGGAAGCCAAATTCGAGCTATTCTTCAAGGAGCAATTTGGCATCTGATTCTATGAAAAGACAAAGGCCCCTAAGGACACACAGAGGGATGGGATAGAGGAAAGCAAAAGGATGAAAGGCAGCCATGCAAATCCCATTATGTTGGATGAGGAAGAAGAAAGGCCGAAATCGATCAAAAACGCAATCCGTCCACTGGCAAGCGAGCGTGGCACTCAAACCCTTTAGGGAGCTATGACGACCCTAGGTAGTCCTTTTTCCCAGGGTTAGCATAATTATGGCTACACTTGCATGTCGAAGCTACCTAGAAACAATGAGAAAGTGGTGTAGATGAAACCGTGGAAGCACTTCTAGTGTGAACATTAAAGATCTTGAGATGAACAAGGGAGGGAGGTTTGGTTTCCATTTTTTGGCAGACTCCCGAGGACCCAAACTGTAAAATTATGTATGTTCTGAATAGAAAATCTATAGTATCTTTTTTTTACTAAGCATGCGCCAGTAAAGACAGGAATCAAGCTTCAAAGGAAAGCGACCCTCCAAATGTTAACACTAACTAATTTATTTTTTTGTAATTCCTGAACAGTTTTTGTAATTGCTTCAAAGATACCAGTCTTTCTTTTGTACTGTAATGTAGCCAATCCTTGGCATTATGAACGCACTTCAAGTATCAAATCAGTGGGAAACCTAAATTGGGTGCTTATTTTCTTCTTCCCAAGCGAGCTAGTTAACTCTTCTCAAAACACAAGAGCTGCCATAATAGCTTCTGCGTAAGCTGGCTAGCAGCTGATCTGATCAATTGTTACTCGCCCTCTGTATTTTTGTTCTTAAAATATAATATAGTTGATTTCTTTTAAAAAAACACTAACATTTTATACATAAACGTTCCAATGCATTAACCCTACAAAAATTATTACATATCAAAATACTTAACTAAATCAATACTGTTATAATTTTCACATCTAATCTGCTCCTCGACTAAGGATATAAAATTAAAATTTGCATGTGACTCCTTTCAGACTCAGAAAAACTACAAATACATAACCACATAATCATCTTCAAATTGGCAACATAATCCAATGATATAGATGAGCATCAGGTCAGCTCTATAATATTGAAATCACAAATATCATGAAAGATGAAAACCCAAAAGTTTTCAACCAAATTCAAATTCAAATTTTGAAGACTGAAAGTGTTAAAGTTTTAAGTAAATTTGAGGAGCTAGACGGCGAGAATCCCTGCTTGATTTGGACTTGGTATTTGATTTTTATGAAGCGATTCTTGGCTCCAAAGGGTCGCAAGGGTTTGACGTGGATACGGGAAGACAATAAATAATCATGGAGTTGGGTTTGGGCTTAGGTGGGGAAGATATCGTTGTGAGGCCTACTGAGTCTTGGATACAGTTTCGGAAAATGACGGGCGCAACGAAGGCTGACCTGGTTCAAAACATGGGACTGGTTCTATGGCTGGGACTTAAACTGGGTTCGCTGAGGCAAAATTATGCTCACAGATTTTATTTTTTCCTTTATGGATTATATCGAAAACAAAAGGGTCTGTTGCATTCTATGTTTCTTGCGTTGTTGATCTTGATTAGTAGGCTTGAAATTTTACTATTCCTTCTGTTGTTGAATCAAAATGAATATGACTAGATTTCAAATGAAGAACCACTTTCCAGTTATCTTTGTATAGGCAATTAATGCGAGGCGTTGTTTGTTGCCATTGTTATTATTTTGGAACTTACAGGCGGGATAGAGTCAGAATCTGAAGCATCTATTCAGTTTTACCCTCAACCCCTACCTTTACAGAGGAATCAATGTCTTTCGAATACTAATCAAGTTATGAGAAGTATGAGCATCTCAAATCCAGTAAGCACAATTTCAAATGTCGAGAGTCAATCTGGCTTAATTTCAATGAGAAGCCAAACTTCCAGCATTGGTGCCATTTATAACAGTGGAATTGGAAGGTCTGTAATGTCAAGATCGGAAGGCTATAGTGAGTACTCCAGTACAATGAGCATAGAGGAAAGAGAATCTCTTGACAACACATGATTACCAAAGACTCCACCTTTATCCATTGGATACCTCCCATTCATGGAAATTGATACCTTTTCTACAAGCAGAAATCAATTTAACTTGGACATTCCAAGCGCAGATGGCCTTAGCGGCACTTTACAAGCAGATCCTGATATTTTCTCCAAAAATGTCAACATTCACAATGTCCCAACCCTCCCATTCAGCTGGATATGCTTCCTGCAACACCTGTTCCGCGCAGTTTTTCATGGAATCCCAACACTAAAACTTACCGAGCGGCCTTTGAAAACGGTATGTTGTTGAAGAAGCCATTCATTGTCGAACCGCTTCCAGGTTTAATGGTTTCGCATATGTTATCTAACGCTTTATTTTGCTATTCATTGGCAGGAAACTACGAAGGAGATTACGGAGAAAGCAGATCCTGTGGTCAAGGTGGAGGAGTTGCGACGATGTCTTTCCCCTGGGGTTTCGATGTGAACCGATTTCCCTCCTCTGCAGACAACGACAATGAGGACAACGATGATGCAGTGGTCTCGTCGCCCAACAACACCATATCGTCTTTTCAGATGGATTTCGCCATTTGTTATGCGGCCAGTGCTGTGAAGAGGGAGAGGGACGGGGAGCATGATAACAACGGCTAATGACAATGAACTGGATAGAGATTTCTCCAGAGGAAGCGACGAATAAGAAGGGGGCGGCACCAGAAAAAAAGAAGGGATTCTAAGGAGCCAGCGCGCCCATCAACCAAATTCAAAATTCAAATTTGAAATTTCAATTAGCGGGATAAATTCAAATTTCAATTGGGATGTTGGACGACATTTAAAGGTTTAAAGGACAACAACTGGTTGGGAGCTTTGCATGGCTGTTGGATGGAGGATGCATGCATGGCATGCATCGATAGTGGCCGCACGGTTGAACCATGCAGCAGCCCAGTAATGATTGGGCTGCTGCATGGTGGATAGCCCTTGCCTTGTTCAATAGGCCATCGCTACCCAACTGGAGGTATACCATGTAAAGATTTTTCTGGTGGTGGATGCGCAGGATAAAAGAAAGGTTTCGATTCATATTGAACAATGGAGTTTCTGGACATACCCCGAGCTCCAAGTCTTCCTTCATTATCTTTGAACAAATTATCGATTGTTTTTTACAGGCATGTTGAGCAGACGGGAAGGAGTATATCTCCCCAGCACTGGGTCAAAGCGAAGATCGGGAAAAACAAGTGGTATGTAGTATTACCAGAAGTGTATCTGGTTAGGAGCCTGCCAACGTATTGTCGTTTGTATTAGTTAATGTTGCACTCAATTGTGGGCACTTTTTTAAGATTGCAGGCCACGAATTTACATTTGTAGCTGTGGATGCTTATGACAAATCAGAATAGATGCAATCTTCATTTCTACCAGCCAGACTACAGATGTTCTTCTAACAACCAACCAGCCGATGGGAAAATACTATATGGCCTCCCAAGATTATAATAATCAGGGATTAGGTGCTTTCGATAGCACCGCCACTATTGGCATTCTAGAGTACATAGTGTTAGGCAGCGAAAGAAAAACATTTTATACATAACAGAGCATAAACTAAGCAAGATCAAACACATATAAAACTAAGCACATCAATTATACACTTGACACATTGATTTATGTGGAAACCCAAATCAAGAAAAAACCACGGGCAATGATTATCGGTCTTTTGTTATTCAAGGGAGAACTACAATAGCCTTCATATCCATACAATCATCCTCTCCTCACACACTCGTTGCTCTCTAGCTCGCATTGTATTCTACCTCTATGGGTATGCTCGTATATATAACATATATCACTCAGTTACACAGATTGATCATGAGTAGATTACATAATTACACGAACAGTTCATAAGATTGCATGCATGAGCATGTGCATCTGCATCTGCATGTGAACGCATGAGGAAATTCGTTGGCATGTTTCCAACAATATCCACCTTGAAAACAATTTACCTGATATATCATGCCCTTAATTAATTCATCACCTTTTCTGCAAGCCAAGAGAAGCCAGACACCACCGTAGCTTCTCTAACAAAACTGGTTTCGTAAACATGTCTGCAGAGTTCACTTTTGTATGGACCTTTTCCAGAGCCACTCCACCTTGCAGGGGGCACTGGTTTGCTGGGGGTTTTGGGCACGGGGGCCACGATATCCTTACGGTATCGTGGAGCTAGGGAGTTGGACAGGCTACTCCTAGCTGGCAGGGAGGAAAACATGATTTTGGGCAGTGTTTGACACAGTTTCAACTTCAGCATTGGACCAACGGAGCAGCGGGATTTAGCATCAGAACCAGGTAATTTATTTATGAAATTTCTAAGTTAGGTGGATGAATATGTAATCTATTTCATGCTGTGGTTAACTTTAATTTTTTTTTCTGAATATTACATGCTTTTACGATGATTAATGAAATATCACGCATGCATTGAAAGAAATTTATGTTTAATTATATGAAATTTTTAGGGTTTAATTAATTAAGATTCCTAGAGAGCTCGCCGAGATGCATCCATCCATCTTTGTCTGAGTGTGTGTCATGAAAATAATTCGGTCCACCAGATTTGGAACCGTTAACATCGACTAGGAATCGGAAAATATCTGACTGTAAAATCTGTTTAAAGTTTAAACTACTTACACAAAATTTCAAATCCCTGAACTGGACTGGACTTGTGTGAACTGGATCTGTCAACAAAGATCGCCATCTTCCATAAATAGCTACAAAGACAACCATCTTCCATAAAAGTTGTGTTGTGCTGTGAATGGCCACTGCCTGGAATTTGAGATCTCCTCAGCCTGTCAAATGAAAATGTAAATTGTTAAGCTCAGCTGTGTTGTGCTATGAATGGCCAGTGCCTGGAATTTGAGATCTCCTCAGCCTGTCAAATGAAAATGTAAATTGTTAAGTGTAAACTTTTTTATTTGGAAATGAGTTGTGTTATGCTATGAATGGCCAGTGCATGGAATTTGATATCTCCTCAGCCTGTTAAAAGAAAATGTAAATTGTTAAGTGTAAACTTTTTTATTTGGAAATGAGTGGAGGACACTAAACAAAGTTGGAATTTCATCTCAATTTTATAACATAACAAAGTTGGAATTTCATCTCAGTTGTCCACCATTTTATCGTCACCCTAATTTGATTTAAATGTCCATCATTTTATCATAACTTCCCTCTACAAGCTTCTTTGCTACCCAAACCATCATAACTGCCATCTACAAGTTGTAACTCTGCTACCCAAACCAATGCATATGGTAAGGTAGCCTCTCATTTGCCTCAACTCTATGACAAATAATATGGCTTCCTGCATAAGGAATTTGTCCAGCTAAGCTACTTGAGTTCTTGAAAGTTCCTACTAACTCAAGTGCAGTTGTTCTCAACCCATGAAATAGTAGCATTCAATCTGCTAATCTTATCTTAAAATGTGAAACCACATTACCTAACTTGACAACAATTGAAGGGTCAAACCACATTACTTGACATGACAACCACCTAAACACAAAAAAACTGCAGAAGTCATACTGCAAAAAGTCTCAATCAGAGTATATCACCTATGGCTATTAAAATTTGTGAAGAATTTTCTAAAAATCTTAACTATCTTATCTTTTAGTGTTCATTTGCTAATGCTAAGAATTTTCTGAAAATCTTAACTATCTTAT
>ML806603.1:76341-102115 GCA_009831015.1 Picea engelmannii | reverse complement strand
CACTAATCCCTAACCCACTAACCCATTAAGAACTAATGCATTAAACCCTAATGCACTAACCCCTAACCCACTAAGTACCCATTATGAACTAATGAACTAAACCCTAATGCACTCATTTACTAACCCCTAACCTTTAAGACACTCACCACTAACTCACTGACACTTACATTCCTACATATTAACAATCTAATACCTAACCTGAATAGTTGGGAGGTAGGTCTCTCACTCTCCTCACCAAGGTTCAAATCCACAATGATATTTTGGCTTGTTGTGATAAGGCTAGAAGGGTAGACGCCCCCCAGGAGTGGGACCCCCCTTGCGCGTGTGTATTTTAACTTCTTGACTCTTTTTATGTCATAAGTTTATTGCTAGACATTGGATTGCAAGTTGTTGGCACTAATCTAGGGGTTATAGTGGAAGCTAGCTAGATTTGAACATGTGTCTCGCCTAGGTAATCCAAGAAAATTACAAATTCCTCTAGTTCTAAAAAAAACACTCTAATGTTTAACCCACTAACCATTAACCTAATACCCATAACCACTAACTCCTAATCCCTAACACACTAACATGTGACCCTTTGACTTATAATCCCCAACACATTATCCACTAACCCATAACCCACTAATCCTTGATCCCCTAATGCACTAACCCCCTAATACCTAACTCACTAACCCTAAAGATACTAACCCACTAACACATAACCCTAACCCATTAACCATGGATGGAAATTATCCCACTAACCACTAACTGGATGACAACTAAGGCACTAAATCCTAACCCACTAAGCACTAACACAATAAATTATGCCTTATTAACCTATTAAATGATTAATTGAGATTTAACCAATATCCCTAACACACCAACCAATTAAATTTATATCCCCTAATGATCCCTAAACCACCAAGAGAGAAATCCATAACCCCTAAAACCCAACTACTAATGGTCACTTGTCCGTTAACCCCCAATGAGAACTAATTGACTAACATCTAACCTACTAACTCCTAATGACAATTAATTGACTAACATCTAACCTAGTAATTGCTAACCTTGTAAACCAATAACCCCTAATGTTGAACACACAAACACTTTTTTTGACCATGTGGGTTTTTTTCCAGATGTTATATATGTAATCAAGGTAGTCAACAAAATTTAAACTTTTAGGGCGACTAGATTCTTAAGCTTATAAACCCCAATATAACCTCCCTGTTGGCACTCTGTAATTTTCCCAAGGCTGTGGAGGTAGTCACAGAGGCAACATCAAAACCACTTTGAGTCTTGGATCTATACCTCCAAGACTCAGAGAGGGATCTCTCTATCTAATATAGCTTTTTTGGGAATAAGATATTAGGCTAGTAATGCAAAGCATGGGTTTGTTTATGGATTTTGAATTTTTTTGGTTGAGACGTGGAAAAGGACCATTGGGAAAAATGGATTCAAAGGTAAAGACGAGGATAAATGAATAACCAAGACAAAATATGACCAGGCAGGGTAATCATGCCAGTGGATCCTTTGAGCTTATAAAATGGAAAATAAGAATAAAATGAAAATTATTTCAAATGTAGAGCAGAGTATATCTGAATTCTGCATTTCAAACTTGGAAGAAAACATAGATATTGTCTTGAGCCAACATAGGGTGCCAGTAACAAATCCTGCACATTATCTTCTCGTAGACAATACAGAAAGAAAAGCATGTGAAATAGAAAATAATGAGTTACATCAGAGAAAACTTCACCACTAAAACACAACACAGGAATCTGGAAATCTAGTGCCTTTGTGTTCCTTCATAAAGTCATTTTCATCCTATGAGCCTTTTTACATTTTAATCATCACAAGTTCCAACCCTTTCTTTCATAAAAGTTGTAGGCTTTATATCCTTTACATAACAGTTCAAGATCCTATAAAAATGGATCTGAAATATTTAAAATAGAATAAAGTCAAAACTAGTATGCTATATCAAATCTAGTCCTGATTTAAGGGTCAACCCTTATCAACTAGATATTCAACAATATTCAACAACATTCAACACTATCTGATATCTTCAATAACTTTCCAAGTGATAACAAGGCATTTCGAAATCTTGTTTTGACAAATAAGCAGTTTTTTCTTTGACCAAAAATTGAAAAGCCACTTAACCTTCTTGCCTTAGTATATTCCTCAAAAACTAGAAATGGATGATGATCTGTATCCTTCTAATCTTTATATTTCATTTGGAACCCCTCCCATATGATATGGAAACAAAAATCTCTGATCTGAGAAAAAGATGAGCATTCTGCCAGTTTCTTCATTTTTGGTGGATTACAGGTGAAAAACAGAGTAGGATTAGCTGCTGAAAACATAGCTTTCGACAGCTAACAACGCTTTGAGGGAAATGAATAAGCTGCCGAAAATCCTGAGTTTTCCACAACCTTTCAAAACTGGAAAAATGGATTTTCTTCGATCTACCTACTCTTTAGGATCCTTATTTAGGTTCTCAACAACTTCTAATAGAGCTTTTAAATCAGGATGTGCTCTTGGCTTAGGATTTTTAAGCCTTAGTTTGATCCTTAAACCTCTAACCATTTTAAGCAACCTACAATTTTCCTTGAGCAATTTCTTATTCCTTTTATGTTCCTTTACATGCATTTTAGCTAACCTTTCAAAACAATCTCTTACCTCATGTAATGTGTTGCTTATAGTCTGGTTTTGGGATTTAATCACCCTCTCAATCAACTTCATCTCTGATATTTCTTTTTTAAGCTTTTCAATCTTTGATGYTGACTTCTTTCCTTTACTTGTTGATGCTTCAGGAATCTCCAGGTCTGGAAACTCTGGTGAAAGAGGTGCTTCTTCAAAAGCAGCTTTCTCAGGAACCTCTCCTTCTACTGACTCTAAATCCTSCTCAGAATCTAAATAAGGATGATTCAAAACGTTTTTACCAGAGGCACTAGTTTTCCCTTCTGTTGTTTGGCTGAAATCAAGCATCTTTTTGGCTTTCTTGGACTTGGAAGAAGAAGTTGGCTCCTTTGCAATTACTGGGGAAATGGCTCTTCTTTTCCTTTTACTTCTCTGTGGTGTTGAAGACTTAGTGGACAAAGTTTTCTTTTTGTCTTTGGGTTGGGGTTCTGGTTCAAATTCACCCCATAAAATAAGATACTCCCAACTCTTATCCCTCTTCTGCAATTCTTGAAGCATTATGATTTTTATAAGACTGTGATGAGAAAGTCTACCTTGCACCTTGCTAGGTGTTGGAGCCGCCTTCTTCTAAATAAGTGAGATGTTATACTTAATGCCAAAATCTAGTTTTGGGATTTTGTTTATTTCGTGACACTACCCACTGTCCTTAGTATCCCGACACGCGAAGCAACGATAACGGTTTTAAAGTGTACCCAGGTTAGTGTCAGGAGTAAATCATTTTAAACCTTTGTTAAGCACTATCGTGATTTCGTGACTCGGTGATCGCTCTCCCAAAAGGCAGTACCTTCGTAGCTCTAAGTCGCAAAGTCGTGATATTCATTAATTAAGTGTAGGTTAATTAAGAGCTTAAGTCAGATCATGAGTAATCAAATAAATCACATCATTGTGATTTCAGGTTTTTGGGGCTCGAAGGTTAGGAGTGAAATCTTTCGATACGACGAACACCGAAAAAGGGGGATTAAAGACTAAATCACACTTGATTAAAGGAACTAAACTAGATTAATCAGCGCAGTAAACAACCTTTAACATGCACCGTCTACGGAGTAAGTTTTAAATGTTTTTGCGTTTTTTCGTGTTTCGACTCGTCAAGCATTTATGGCATTTATTTGAATTGCAGTGAGGTGATAGATAGTAGGATCTCCTTTTTACTTATAAATCTTTCTATTGAGTGATTTGACCATTCTATTGGAAAGGACACTCATGGGTTTAAATGACCAAGATAGAGATTTTTTCCTTCATTATTTCAGTTTTCATTTCTATTTGCATGCAGAACCATTTCACTAGGATAACCGTTGTTTTGTGCTTTTCAATTTTTTCGACAGGAGGTCCAGTTGCAGGTTTCTCTATCATGGCTCCACAAAAAATGTCCAAGGTAGCTGTCAAGAGTTCAAGTCAGGGTTTAGACGTGGTTTATGATACCTCGCCGCGGAGTATTAATTCTATCAAGACCTGATCATATGTTTCCAACATTCTGCAATACGAGTCTGTAAGCTATTTAGATGATTCTAGTGACAACAAGAATGACGACTTATCAACCAAATACAAAATCGTCGCTCAAGTAGAGATGCACAAAATAGACGGAAGGCCCCAGCTTCTTCTATATTGTGATATGATCAAGTGGGCGTTGGACCATGTGGATATCCCAACCAGAACGATTATCAACGAACATAAGGTAACGATTGGGACTTTCAGGCTAGAAAATTTGCGGACAATGTATAAATTGTCACCCACACCGAACCTCACTCACAATGCTGAATTTCTAGAAGGTTTCAAGAAGAAGTAGTGCGAGTAGTATGCAAGAAGTTTGTATGATCTGATCAAAGATTGGGTATCACACCCCGCAAAATTCAGGGCTGACACTAACGGGATCTATTCAATCTCCTCCTTGGAGCCACAATTCAAGTACATAGAAATGATGGCCTGCACGTTGTATGGGAGGGAGGACACTACCCATTTTTTCCTCCCATGGGTACCGCTTATTCATATAGTTGTTGAGGGCTTCTCCTTCGACTGGTCCAAACTGTTGTCTGACAATCTGACCAGTCGAATTATCGAATATCGAGCACAAAGGGAAAGTAAGAAAGCGACTTCGTTCTTTATGTCTGCTTACATCATGGATTCCATATGCTTCATGACACCCTTCCCATTAATGAACTAGAGATGGGCTCCATCTAATACAGATCCTATTCATGTCTACCACTCGAAGCTTTGGGAGGATAATGCCAAAGAATTCATTTATGAAATCTTCAACTGGGTAATGGTGCCATTGCACGTCGCCATCTTCGGCCAATCGCCGCCCAGGATTTCGGATAGTGTCGCGACCAACCTAAGTAGCATGGAAGGTTGGTATATAGAGGCAAAATTTTCATATATCAGGGTTTTCGGTACCTCTGTCCCTCCATATGATATGCTTCTATTTTTTCCACGTAAGCTATGGTGTTGTGAGATCGATAGGTAAACTGTGTTTGGCGGAATAAGCAAAGAGCTCAAAGGAGTATCAAAGAAGGTATGGCCGCCCTTGCCCATTCATATTGGTGCATATTCCTTGTTAGATTTTGGCCATGCCAAAGCCGAGGCTATGGTTTTAGAAGAAATGAAGTCGGTAGATACTGAGTTTAAGAAGCATGACCCTAGTAAGGTTGTGAGCAATCACCTAGAGAGTTATGGCCTGAAGAGATATGAACATGAGGATTCCCCTCATGATGAAATATTCTGGGGTGCGAGGTCCTACTTGGAAGTCCTGAGTCAGATTCAAGCCTTGCCACCCAGAGATAAGGCCGATTTCTTTAAATTCCAAGAGCACGGACGGAGTTGTCTCCCTCATATTTTACAGGGTGAAACCCCAAATATTTCGTTCACGCAGTAGACGGGGGTCAAAGGTTCAAAGGACTCGAATCCTAATAAGGAGAAGAACCAAGAGAAAACAGAGGAGGCTGAAACCTCAGAGCGAGGAGCCAAAATCCCCTACCAATAGGAAGGAATCCCCGAAAAGGGTACACCAGGTAAGTAGGCCCAAGGTCAAACAGAGATTCCCTTGAAGGGGTCGGGCAACTCATTACCACTCATGTCAAACAAGTCGGCCACAGATGCTACCCCAAAACAACCATCCAAGGAAATCGGCAGTCTGATCGCCATTATCACACCCTTACAGTTCACAAAGGGGGATCCTGATGTGGGGTGGATCTTCAATGAAGAATTGATGCCCATTTTCGTAGAGAAGCTACCTCCTAATGAATTTTTATTTGATAAAAAAAGGAAGTCCATGGTGAGGCAAGGATTATATCAAAGGGAGGGTGTAATGGATAAAAATTTTAAAATCATGACAGACGGAAAGGCGGCGAAAGAGGAAGAGTTCGTAGACAAGATAGCAGGAACACTAGGGGATTATGCTACAACATATCAGTACTCAGTTGGAACTCTGAAGGCCCAGTTGAAACGAAAGAACCTCTTGATCAGCAAGTTAGAAGCTAAAGTGGCTACTGCTGAAGTGAATGTCAGGAAAGAGGTGAGAAAAAGCCTTCAGCAAGCCCGAATAACCGATGTGCAGGAGATTGAGAAGCTAAGATCTGACCTCGAGCAGGTGCGCCAGTCGGCGCAAATTAGCCAAACAAAGGTAAGCCAGCAAGGGCAACAAATTATAGTGTTACATTTGAAATTGGAGGTGGCCGAGAATCAGGTTTTAGACATAAAAATGTTCAGATCCCAGGGCACCGAAATTCGACATAAGGTATTAACGACTCAACAAAACCTACTTGTAAAAGTAGGGACCATTCAAAACCATTTCCAAACGACAGATCAAGTGTTAGAAAATATTTCTTTGAGAGAAAGAGAAGTCGGGGTAGCTCGAGTCTCTTTCCAAGACATTGTTATAGCCACGACAAAGATAGAGATGGTCGGTAGCTCCAAATTATCCATCGCAGAACAAACTAGAGGAAATATCTTGCTGAAGGTCTGGGAGAAGAATATATCAGAAAGCAGGGGGAAAGCTAATGAAGTGATGGATTCTTGTGAGGAAACGTTTGCCTTGATAAGTAAAGGTTTGGTAGACCTTGACAAGGAAGGAAGTGTTGGGACGCTGGGAAAAATCAATATAGCTAAACACCTATTGGACATCAAAGAAAACATGGAGAAGGAACAAGTGGAGATATCCCAAATAAGCCAGGTCGATATGGCCCAAGTGGACAAATGGATAGTACAACCAAGTTTACAATTATGCTCGATCATCGCGGAAGACCGACAAGTAGGGAAAAGGTTGTCACAATTGGAGAAAAGTTGTTACACCTTTGACGCAAGAAACCAAATAGAGCCTTCCAGGTTAATAGCCCAGTTGGTGGAAAGGTGTGTCATTTGCATCGAGCAGGCGAAGGGGCAGGTTTCTGGTGCTAAATAATGACAGTTGTCAACCCGTTCTATGTATGGAGCCAGAAGAGTAGAGAAAGAAGGTGCTATGCTCTTACGAGGGAAGACAAAGATAAGGAGATGAAATTCTCTATTTTCTTTATTTGTAACTGACAAGTTTCCAGAATGATGAAAATTCTAAAGGTTCAGAATTTTTGTTTAAATAGGTGTCGAGGAAGATATAAAAGGGGCTTTTTTTTTGTGATAGATTGTAATAGAGAAAAGTTCTTTTGAGCCAAGATTAATACAAAGAGAATTGAAGACTCCATATTCCGTCAATATTGAGTTATGTGTTTTCCTCTGTTATTTCATGTTTCGTGTCATTTTTTACATATATGTCTTTGATGAATGTTTTAGCTACAATTTAGTATAACTTCTACTGTGGTGATCAGTCTCTAGTTGTCTAGTTATTTATAGTTTTTCCTCTATATCAGCTACTAGCAGGTACAAGACCTGTGAATTACTTGGATCTATATATTATATGCTTTCACCAAAGTATTCCTTTCCTTTCTTATTCCGCTATAGTGTGGGATTCTTCTTAAATTGATGCCCCACATTGTTGACAACTTTATTTTTTCATACTCGGTCTCAATATTTTAACTCAGTTATGGAAAACGGCCTTCGATTTCGTTAAACCCTTCGTTTGGTTTCACTGAATTTTCCTCATATAATCTAAAATTGAAATAAGAATTTTAAAACATCAGCCCTCTTTTAAAAGCTTTGTTCTCCCCATGACTGCACCCATCATAAGGCAACCCAAAATCGAACCCAGCCTATCGGATCAAACCAACATTGCTTTGAATCTTTTCGATACCATACTTAAGACTGCCATCACCCGGACAGAGCTCAAACGTTCATGGTCTGCCATCGAACAGGATATCAGTATTCAAGAATATTTGGAAGTTAGACAAAGATAGCTCAGAGATTGGCTATAGCCTCATCCCTTGAATTTGTCTCCCCCCTTTTATTTTACTCTTTTCATATTCTTAGACTCTACACTTTATAGTCTTAAGTGTAGACTCAGGAACAACATCTTTCTGGCGTCATTGCTGGGGATGGAGAATCGTAGTCACTTTCCCTTGAGAAAATGGCATTTCCAGGTTTCATTTTTTGATAGTGAACAAAGATCAAACACCTTGTTAAGGATAAACCTTCATCATTGTCTTGGTGACTCCACTCTTAAGTAAGCTAGCATCCTTTCGGAAGAACACCAGACAAAACCTAGATGCCAAACAAACAGTGCCAGTTTCCGACCTTGAAAAAATACTAAGACCAAGGGGTCTTTTTAAACAAAACATGATTGCCTATCAACCCAAGTCCAATCAGTCTAAAGATAAGACCTTTCTTGAACCATCCCCCTCACGAGAAATTCCTCTCAGGAAAATATCGGACAGTGTCGTGGAAGCCGAAACCTTAAATTTTGAGCAGCTCCTACCCAAGATCAAAACTGAGACCTCTCCGACGGCCTCTTACTCTACAAGGGGTGACACTCCTGCCTTAAATATCATCCCTATCGATATCCCATCAACTCTAAACCCCTTTGTCACTCAAGGCCTTGAATAAGTTTCCACATACATGGACTCGACACCGGTGGGTTCTCCCATTTACATATCCTGCAAGTCAGAGGAACCGAGTCCACATATACCTTCTTCTCCTTTTTCTTCTTCCACCTCCCCTAGTAAAAAGTTTCCCGACTTTTCTCCTTTCCACCCTAGGGAAGCCAGAGAGTTGCTATACATCTTCACCAACCCTCTTTATAACGCATTGATTTCCTCTCCTAGGTTATCGATGGTCATCGCCGGAGGAGGAGCAGGGGGAATAGGAGGCCAAGGCCAAAAACCACCTCCCAGGGTTTTTACCAAGGTAGCCACTAGATAAGCCCCCTTGGTCCTTCTGGTACCTCTCCACGATCTACCTGAGAACTATATGAAAAACCTACCCAAGTTCACAGGAGAAGGGGATCTAACTGCAGTCGAGCATATCAAATTTTTTGATCAATTCGCTGAGATTCTAGGGCTCGAGCATGAGGACGTGTATTCCCAATTGTTTGTCCAAACCTTTGAGGGATAGGTGAGAAATTGGTTTCAAAGCTTGTCCCCAGGTTCAATCATATCCTACAATGCGCTAGAAGACCTCTTTCTTAAACAATGGGGCAAAAGAAAGGATCATTTATACTATTTGACCGAGTTCGGGTCTTTAAAGAAAAAGGGATCAGAAACTGTTATGGAATTTATCCAAAGGTTTAACAAGTTATACAATAAGATCCTGGTTGAAGTCAAACCATCCCAGCCTGCATCCAAAGTAACTTTCACATGAGATTTTGAACCCGATTATGCTCTACTATTAAGAGAAAGAGAGGGGCCGACCTAACCCAAATGCAAGATGACGCTGTGGAAATTGAGTCAAACATGATGGCCTCGGGTAAATTGAAAACAAAAAGCGAGACGGAAAACAGGGAAACTATACGTCTTAGAGAACAAGCAGGGCCCTATGGATCCGGAAGATCCTTAGATGACAAGATGGATGACATGGACAGGATAATCAAAGAACTATCAAACAAAATATCGAGAATGGAGCTATACCAATCGAAAGATAATCAATTCGTTAAAAGAGAATTCAGGAGAAATCTGAATCCTCAGTTTCAACCAAGACAAATTAAAAATGAAGACCAAAATATCCAAGCGCCGCTAAAAAATTAAAATTTTATGGGGGAAAATGATATGCAAGAGTTCGAAGACTTGGAGGAAGACGTAAACAACTTAGGCAATGACGGTATACAACCTCACTTGATGAAGGAAGATTATGACAAGTCCCTAAACACTGAACAATCATCGGTTGAAAACAATAACCTAAACGATGTTGATGATCCCGCTCATCAAAGAATGGTCGACACCATAATGGTTGAGCTCCAACACAAATACAATCTGAGGCCCAGAAACAAACCTGCGTTGGCTACGCAACCCAAGAAAATTTTTCCTAGGGGAAAAATATACGAGCCCACCCAGAAAGAGACTGAGATGCAAAATGACGTAGGGGTAGACTCGCAAAATACCAATGTAAAAGGGGTCGAAACCCAAGAAATAAGAGCTAAGGCAGCCAAAACACAAACATCCGAAACCAGAAACGCTGAGAATAAAACAGTGCTACTAAATAAAATGGATAAGGGAGAGTCTGATGTTTCAGCCAAGGAAACATATAAAATTGCGGGAGTTTTCTGCCTAGAAAACAAGATAAAAAAGATCAAGATACCAATACCTTTGGTTGAGTTGGTGAAGAATCCTGTGTACCGAAAACAAATAACCAAGATGATAAATTTTTCAGATCTAGAGAGTTAGTTCGACGTAATAAATCTGCAATATCACAAGCCTAATATCACTTTCGGTCCACATTTTGAAGGTGCCAGAGATACCGTCACCCCCTTCTATATTACCCTGAAAGTGCACGATCGGTTGTTGCATAATTTCATGTTGGACTCTAGGGCCTCTCATAACATAATGCCCAAATCTATTATGGAAAGACTAGGCCTCGAAATCACCAGACCCTATGGAGATCTTTACTAGTTTGATTCAAGGAGAGTTAAGTGCATGGGCATGATCAAAGATTTAGTAGTCACCCTCGCCCAGATTCCAGTAAAAAATGTCTGAATGGATGTAGTTGTCGTCGATATACCCTAAAGCATGGTTTACTATTGTCTAGATCTTGGGGAGTCAAGCTTGGGGGATCCCTCCAGTTGGATATGACCTATGCCACAATCCTTGTTTTTGGTGGATAGTTCACGCGGTTATACAAGGAAACACGGTTGGCATATACGGTAAGTGATCCACAAAATCCTAACATTTACCCTGTTTACATCGCTGATCAAGACCTAGGAAATTGTATTATGTCCTTTGACGATACTGAAGAAAATTGTGCAGAAGAAAGTGACATTGATGAAATCAGAACTGAAAAGAAAACTAAAAATATGCACAACACTGGAACTTGGAAAATGTTCTTTGATGGATCTTCGTTGTTTGAAGGAGCAGGTGCGAGAGTGTTTTTCGTAGCACCTGAAAATGAATTCGTCATTCCCTTCTGTTATAGGTTACAGTGGGACGAAGACTGCACAAACAGTGTTTGCGAATATGAAGCTCTAGTCTTGGGTCTAGAAGCTTCCAAGAAGATAAACATAAATAATTTATAGGTCTACGGAGACGCTGAACTGATTGTGAAACAGGTAAATTGGCAGTACCAGGCCAAGCACCCGAGACTGAGGTCCTATAGAAATTGCGTCTGGGATCTAATGGAAAATTTCTTCTCATCGGTAAAAATTCATTTCATCCCACGAGCTGAAAACCAGCAGGTCAATTCACTGGCCAAAGAAGCTTCAAATTTCTCACCCCCTATAGCTTTCAAATTAAAATACCACATAGAGGTAAGACACAAACCATCCATACCAAACAACATACGACACTGGCAGATTTTTGAAGATGACAAACAGATCAGAAATTTCCTAGAAATGGTGGATGATTTCTCTAAAACCCACATTGACCAGGAAAACCAAAACGATCATACCTGAATTATGCAGGAAGGGGAGGAATCCCAAGAGTTTCGAGAAAAAAATGCAAATCATTGCCTGCTAGTGTTAACAAGTAATCAGATCCCTAGGGGCCTGATACCCCTAGAAAGGATGTTTGATCAAAACAACGTGCCTCTGAAGTCCACCTTGCATCCCCAACAGTAGGAGGTCAAAGACTGTGACGTGGCCACCACCAAAGAGCCTAGGATAGCGAAGTTATCAAAGTATCTTCATCCTGAGATAAAAAGAAAGTATAAGGACTTACTCGGGCGGTATAAAGATGTCTTTGCATGGTCTTACGATGAGATCAGAACCTACGACACCTCTGTGATCGAGCACAAAATACCTTTGAAACCTAGTATTAAACCCTTTCGATATAAGATCAGACAAATCAACCCCATTTTACTACCTGTGGTCGAAAGAGAAGTGAAAAAATTGTTAGACGCAAAAATAATTGTACCTCTCAGGTACTCTGACAGGGTGGCGAACTTAGTCCCGGTTAGGAAGAAAAATGGGGAGATCAGACTATGCGTAGATTTTAGAAATATAAACAAGTCCTCTCTCAAAGATAACTATCCTCTACTCAAAATGGATCATGTTTTGAAAAAATTAGTCGGGGCAAATAGGATGTCGATGATCGATGGGTTTTCCGGTTATAATCAAATTGTCGTCAACGAGCATGATAAAGAAAAAATATCTTTCACCACCCCTTGGAGCACATTTATGTATGAAAAAATGCCTTTTGGTCTGATGAACGCAGGGTCTACCTTCCAACGTGCTATGGACATCGCCTTCATTAGTGAAAAATATAAACTCGTGGTTATCTACCTCGACGACCTAATTGTCTTCTCCAAATTCGACGAAGACCATCTGCTACACCTGAAGCAAACGTTTGAAAAATGCTGAAAATTTGGTTTGTCTTTAAACCCCAAGAAGTCTCACTTCACGATGCAGGAAGGTAAACTTTTGGGCCACATTGTGTCTCGGGACAGAATTAAAATCGACCCTAAAAGGGTGGAAGATATAGACACCATAAATATGCCTAGGAATATAAAAGAAATTCAGTCATTTTTAGGAAAAATAATTTTTTTGAGAATATTTATCCCAAACTTTGATGAAATCGTGAAATTGATCACAAATATGCTCAAGAATAACATCGAAGTGAAATGGATGGCAGAGGATAAAGCGTTGTTTTCATGCATCAAGAAATTTATCAGCGAAGCGCCTGTATTAGCAAGCCCTGATTACCTAAAGGATTTCCTGATTTTCTCGTTTGCCTCCGAACACACAGTGGAAGCAGTACTCCTCCAGAAGAATGAAGAGGGTTTCAAGCAACCAATAGCCTTTTTTAGTAAAATTCTTAGAGATGTTGAACTGAGATATGATATAATGGAGAAACAAGCATATGCTATGGTTAAGGCTTTGAAGGCTTTTAGAACTTATGTGCTACACTCCAAGGTAATCACATATGTTCCCACCAGTTCTGTGAAGGATATATTGGTCCAGTCTGACAGTGATGGAAAGAGGGGTTGGTGGCTCGCTAAAATTCAAGAGTTCCACCTAGAGGTAAAATCGACAAAACTAGTAAAGGGACAAGGTCTGGCTAAGATCTTAGCGGAATCAAATTTCAGAGCGCTTGGAATAAATAACCTACAAGGATATGAGGGACAAGGGGACGTAAACGAGCTCGATGACCAAATAGTTATCTCCAGAATTGAAGAGAAATTTGTCTTATCATATTGGTATAAAGATATAGTGTCCTACCTACTGACCCTGAAATTCCCTAGTGATCTGTCTCCAGCTAAAGCCAGGACACTGAAGCTGCATGCGGTGAAGTAATGCATATCCAAAAGTCAATTGTATTAGAAGGACCCCTTAGGTTTCCTACTGGTTTGTTTGGTAGAATCAGAAATAGAAGGGGTCATAAACGAATTTCACGAAGGAGTGTGCGGAGGGCATCACGCCTAAAGGGAAACAACTTATAAAATCCTAAGGGAAGGATATTATTGGCCTAAAATTTTCTCAAATGTCAACATCAAAGTCAGAGCCTGTAACCCTTGCCAGTTGTTTGCAGGAAAACAAAAGCTCCCAACGCTACCTTGGGTTCCTGTCAAAACCGAAGCCCCTTTTCAACAATGGGGGTTAGATTTTATAGGCGAAATCAACTCACATTCCAGGGCTCAACATAAATGGATCCTCACTGCCACAGATTATTTCACCAAATGGGTGGAGGTTATTCCCACTAGGAAGGCGACCGATTTGGTGGTGATAGATTTCCTAGAAGAGAGCATATTGTCCAGATTTGGCTATCCCCGAAAGATAGTGACGGATAATGCCCAGGCATTCAATTCTATGGTAATGGTCAACTTTTACCAAAAATATAACATCGTATTGGGCCACTCCACATCATATTACCCTCAAGGTAATGGGTTAGTCGAATCATCAAATAAAAGTTTGATTACCATAATTAAGAAGGTGTTGAGCGAAAACAATAGATCTTGGCATGTACACTTAAAGTATGCCTTATGGGAAAATCGGATAGGTATGAATAAATCCATTGGTACTTCTCCTTTTCAAATGTTGTACGGGATTGATGTGGTTTTACCTATAAATTTGGCGCTCCCTGTAATGAAGCTCTGGCAAGATGAGAGAGAAGAGCCAAACCACGTCACAAGAAGAATAAATCAGTTGATCGAGGTCCAACAACACAGGACTGAGGTGAACGCAAGGATGCAGAAATACTAGGACAACATGAAAGCATTGTTCGATCGTAAATCCAAAAATAGAAATTTCCTCCCCGGCGATTTGGTTTTCAAATGGGATGCTAGGAGAGAAGATTCGACAAAACATGGTAAATTTGATCATATCTAGTACGGACCGTTCAAGGTCTCATCTTCTGAAGGGAAGAATTCATTTCTGTTAGAGAATTTGGATTGTGAAACTCTTAGCACCCCTATCAACGGGTGTTATTTAAAGCACTATATGCAGTAAATGAGTTCCAAATCTCCATTGTATATACTAGTTTGTTTTCTTTTTTCTTTTCATAAAATTTTTCGGTAAGTTCTCTTTCATCTTGAATAAAACAGGTTGTCGATTTCCTAGAAGTAGAAACTTAAATTTTGACACACAGAGTCTCTTAAATCCTGATAGACCTGATACTCTACGTGTTGTTTCATATAGGCCTCCAAATTACAGCCCAAATTACAAAGGAGAAAGGGACAGCTAGGTACCAAGAAATTGACCCACCGAAACAGGTGACAAATGTCTTTATCTTAGAGGAGAACGAAGTGGTAAGGCTGAGGTATGAATTCCCTAGGTATTTGGTTTTCAAACGAACATCTCTTAAATGTAGTAGTGGTCTCACAAGTATGATGTATTCACCTGAGTCAGGATTGCATAATAACATCCAGTTTTTTGAGGTCCATAGCCTTCTCTCTTTCCCTTTTTCACCCTTGGTCCTTTCTCCCTAACCTCTGACACCTGCCCATACCATCCGCAGAGGAAAAGAGATTCCGCTTCAATTCGAGAAACTAGCGAACGTCTCCAGAAGTGAGTTGGTCTTCACAGCTCCTCGGTCCCCTGCTGAACAAGGCCATGCATAGGCGGATCCTAACTCTCTCAGGTCTTTAGCAGTGTTCAAATGGTTAAGTATTGCTCAAAAGAAGACCCCTAGAAATGAATTCACCCCCCCTTTTTTTTTTCTCTCTGCGGACTAGGGTGTAGAGAAGGTTAAGAGAAAGTTGGTCCAGAGCACTCAAAGCAAGTTGATAGGCCTCTGTTACGAATTTTACATAGATATCACCCCTGGTATAATTTATACAAATTGATTGCCCCCACTCCACTTTTCAAAAGTAAAGTATAAGGTAGATGGTGAAAGGAAATTCATAATTGATTTCCCCCATCTAGTCCAGAGAGATGATGAAAGGAAATTCATAAAAATGATTGCCCTCATCTCAACATCTAAATGCAAGATTACAATTTGGAGTGGTGAAAGGAAATTCAATAAAGGGAACCAGATAACTTCACYGGGGTACTGAACAGGTTTGCTAACAGTGAAGCAATGTCTAAGATATTTGTAAGGTTGTCATACATGAATCATACTATGCTCTGGTAATCTTCTTTATCGAAACTGGATCTACATATCATGTTTATTGCGGGACTCCCTGATTAAAAGAATTGATTTTACTTCGTTGATGCAAGCCAAAACCAACAGGACCTGCTGAATTTCCTAAGATTTGTTTGGACCGTCTTGAGTAGACCTGATTTCAGTGTCGAGGAAGGGAAAGTTACCGTGGATTGCAACTAAGCTTAGAAATCATTCCAGGTTTGAAAGCTTTCCAGAATTAATTTTAGAACCTCAAGGTTCTCTCTGTATCCTCTTTCCCAATCGGTTTCTCAGAAGCAAACTGATGACTCCATTTACCCATACAGTCACTCGGTCTACTATTCTTCTCATCCTGCGAGGAGGCAAGATACCTAGTTGGAGCCTATGTTGGAGCCCCCTTCTTCTAAATACGTGAGATGTTATACTTAAGGCCAATATCTAGTTTTGGGATTTCATTTATTTTGTGACACTACCCACTGTCCTTAGTATCCTGACATGCGAAGCGACGATAACGGTTTTAAAGTGTACCCAAGTTAGTGTTAGGAGTAAATCATTTTAAACCTTTGTTAAGCACTATCGTGATTTCCCGACTAGGCGATCACTCTCCCAAAGGGAAGTACCTTCGTAGCTCCAAGTTGCGAAGTCGCGATATTCATTAACTAAGCATGGGTTAATTAAGAGCTTAAGTCAAATCACAAGTAATCAAATAAATCGCCTCATTGCAATTTCGGGTTTTGGGGACTCGAAGGTTAGGAGTGAAATATTCCGATATGGAGAACACCGAAAAAGGGAGATTAAAGAATAAATAACACTTGATTAAAGTAAATAAACTAGATTAATCAACGCAGTAAAGAACCTTTAACACGCACTGTCTACGGAGTAAGTTTTAAATGTTTTTGCGTTTTTTCGTGTTTCAACTCGTCAAGCATTTATGGAATTTATTTGAATTGCAGTGAGGTGACAGATAGTAGGATCTCTTTTTTACTTCTAAATCTTTCTATTAAGCAATTTGAACGTTCTGTTGGCAAGGACACCCATGGGTTTAAATGACCAAGATAGAGAGTTTTTCCTTCATTATTTCATCTTTCATTTCTATTTGCGTGCATAATCATTTCACCAGGATAACCATTGTTTTGTGATTTTCATTTTTTTCGACACGAGGTCCAGTTGCATGTTTCTCTATCATGGCTCCACAAAAAACATCCAAGGCAACTTTTGAGAGTTCAGGTCAGGGTTTAGACGTGGTTTCTGATACCTCATCGCGGAGTATTAATGTTGTCATGACCTGGTCATGCATTTCCAACATTCTGCAATCTGAGTCTGTAAGTTGTTCAGATGATTCTAGCGACAACGAGAACGACGAATTATCAACCAAATACAAAATCATCGCTCAAGCAGAGATGCACAAAATAGCGGCAAGGCCCCAGATTCTTCCATATTGTCATATGATCAGGTGGGCGCTGGACCATGTGGATATCCCAACCAGAACGATTATCAGCGAACAGAAGGTAACGATTGGGACTTTCAGGCCAGAACATTTGCGGGCAATGTATAAATTGTCACCCACACCGAACCTCACTCACAATGTTGAATTTCTAGAAGGTTTCAAGAAGGAGTGCGAGAAGTATGCAAGAAGTTTGTCTGATCTGATCAAAGATTGGGTCTCACACCCCGTAAAATTAAGGGCCGACACTAACGAGATCTATTCAATCTCCTCCTTGGAGACACAATTCAAGTACATAGCAATGATGGCCTACAGGTTGTATGGGATGGAGGACACTACCCATTGTTTCCTCCCATGGGTATCGCTCACTCATACAGTTGTCGAGGGCTTCTCCTTCGACTGGGCCAAACAGTTGCCTGAATGTCTGAGCAGTCGAATTACCAAATATCGAGTGCAGAGGGCAAGTAAGAAAGCGACTTCATTCTTTATGTCTGCTTACATCATGGATGCCATCTGCTTCATGACACCCTTCCCATTAATGAACTGGAGCTTGGCTCAATCTAATACAGAGCCTATTCATGTCTACCATTCGAAGATTTGGGAGGATAATGCCAAAGAATTCACTTACGAAATATTCAACTGGGTAATGGTGCCATTGCATGTTGCCATCTTCGGCCAGCCACCACCTAGGATTTCGGATAGCATCGCGACCAACCTGAGTAGCATGGAATATTGGTATATAGAGGCAGAATTTTCATATACCATGGTTTTCGGCACCTCTGTCCCCCCATATGCTCTGCCAATATTTTTGCCAGATAAGCTATTGTGTCACAATATCGCCAGGTAGACTGTGCTCGACAGAATAAGAAAAGAGCTCAAAGGAGTATCAAAGAAGGTATCGCTTCCCTTCCCCATTCATATTGGCACATATTCCTTGTTAGATTTTGGCCATGCCAAAGTCGAGGCTATGGTTTTAGAAGAAATGAAGCTAGTGGATATTGAGTTCAAGAAGCACGACCCTAGTAAGGTTGTGAGAAATCACTTGGGAAGTTGTGGCCTGAGGAGATATGTACATGAGGATTCCCCTCATGATGAAATATTCTAGGGTGCGAGGTCCTACTCGGAAGTCCTGAGTTGGATTCAAGCCCTGCCACCTGGAGATAATGTTGATTTCTTTAAATTCCAAGAGCACCAGCGGAGTTGTCTCCCTCAGATTTTACAAGGTGAAACCCCAAAGCTTCCGATCACACAGCAGATGGGGGTCAAAGGTTCAAAGGACTCAAGTCCTAACAAGGAGAAGAATCAAGAGAAAACAAAGGAGGCCGAAACCTCAGAGAGAGGATTCAAAATCCCCTACCAATAGTAATGAAAACCCGAAAAGGGTACGCCGAGTAAGCAGGCCCAAGGTCAAACAGAGATGCCCTCGAAGGGGTCAGGCGACTCATTATTGCTCATGTCAAACAAGCCGACCACAGATGCTACCCCAAAACAACCATCCAAGGAAATCGACAGTCCAATCGCCATTATCACACCCTTATAGTTCACAAAGGGGGATCCCAATGCAGGGTGGATCTTCAATGAAGAATTGGCGCTCATTTCCATAGAGGAGTTGCCTCCTAATGAATTTTTCTTTGATAAAGAGAGGAAGTCCGTGGTGAGGAAAGGATTATATCAAAGGGAGGGCGTAATGGCTAAAGAATTTAAAATCATGATAGATGGAAAGGTCGTGAAAGAGGAGGAGTTCACAGACGAGATAATAGGAACACTAGGGGCTTATGCTACAGCAAATCAGTACTCAGTTGGAACTTTGAAGGCCCAGTTGAAATGAAAGAACCTCTTGATCAACAAGTTAGAAGCTAAAGTGGCTACTGCTGAAGCGAATGATAGGGACGAGGTGAGAAAAACCCTTGAGAAAGCCCGAATAGTCGATCTGTAGAAGATCGAGAAGCTCAGATCTGACCTCGAGCAGGTGTGTCGGTCGGTGCAAATTAGCCAAACAAAGGTAAGCCAGCAGGGGCAACAAATTATAGAGTTACAGTCGAAATTGGATGTGGCCGAGAATCAGGTTTTAGACATAAAAATGTTCAGATCCCAGGCCACCGAAATTCGACATAAGGTATTAACGGCTCAACAAAACCTGCTTGTAAAAGTAGGAACCATTCAAAACCGTTTCTAGACGATAGATCAAGTGTTAGAAAATATTTCTTTGAGAGAAAGAGAAGTCAGGGAAACTCGGGTCGCTTTCCAAGATGTTGTTATAGCCACGATGAAGATAGTTATGGTCGACAACTCCAAATTATCCATCGCAGAACAAACTAGAGGAAATATCTTGCTAAAGGTATGGGAGCAGAATATATCATAAAGTAGGGGGGAAGCTAATGAAGTGATGAATTATTTGTAAATTCTAACCTTGTATAATATCTACTGCAAATTGATATTAAGAAAAGAACAGAAAATATACAATGCCAAATACAAACATTACACAGAGATTTTTCACCTGGAAACCCAAACCGGGAAAACCAGCATATATTATATTCATACATTGTGTTACATTGTTTACAATACAATATACATATAGGAGCCAGCGACATCCAAAACCCTAACCCAATGACTTGGATTAGTCCAAAACCCTAATTCCTTAACCGAAAATAGAAAACCATCGGCAAAAAACTATGTGCCGAAAATCCACCTAATATCATGTGGTCCCGGAATTATGTCATCCTGGTAATATGTCGTCCCCGAAATATGTCGTCCCAGAAATAAGTTGTCCCGGAAATATGTCGGCCCGAAAAAAAAAAAAAAATCGGGGGCACTGCCCCCGAACCCCCGCGCAGGGGGCTCCGTCCCCCTGCGCGCCCGATGCAGACGCTCAAACACTACTACTCATGCAAAGAATATAACACATACCCAACATTCTTGTGAGGAAACGTTCGCCTTGATAAGTAAAGGTTTGGTAGACCTTGAAAAGGAAGGAAGTGCTGGGATGCTGGGCAAAATCAATATAGCTAAATAAATTTTGGACATCAAAGAAAACATGGAAAAGGAACAAGTGGAGATATCCCAGATAAGCCAGGTCGATATGGCTCAAGTGGACAAATGGCTAGTACAGCCAAGTTTACAATTATGCTCCATCATCGCGGAAGACCGACAAGTAGGGAAAAGGTTGTTGCAATTGGTGAAAAGCTATTACACCTTTGAGGCAAGCAACCAAATAGAGCCTTCCAGGTTAATAGCCCAGCTGGTTGAAAGGTGTTTCATTTGCATCGAGCATGCGAAGGGGCATGTTTCTGGTGCTAAATAATGACAATTGTCAACCCGTTCTATTTCTGGAGCTAGAAGAGCAAAGAAAGAAGGTGCTCTACCCTTACGAGGGAAGACAAATATAAGGAGATGAAACACTCTATTTTCTTTATTTGTAATTGACAAGTTTCGAGAACGATGAAAATTCTAAAGGTTCAAAATTTTGTTTAAATAGGCATCGAGGAAGAGATGAAAAGGGCTTTTTTTTGGTGATAGATTGTAATAGAGAAAAGTTATTTTGAGCCAGGATTAATACAAAGTGAATCGAAGACTCCATATTCCATCAAGATTGAGTTATGTGTTTTCCTCTGTTATTTCATGTTTCATGTCACTTTTTACATATACGTCTTTGATGAATGTTTTAGCTACAATTTAGTATAACTTCTACTGTGGTGATCAGTCTCTAGTTGTCTAGTTATTTACAGTTTTTCCTCTATATCGGCTACTAGAAGGTACAAGACCTATGAATTACTTTCATCAAAGTATTCCTTTCCTTTCTTCTTCTGCTACAGCATGGGATTCTTCTAAAATTGACACCCCACATTATTGACAGCTCTATGTTTTCATACTCGGTCTCAAGATTTTAACTCAGTTACGGAAAACGACCTTTGATTTCGTGAAAACCTTCGTTTGGTTTCACTGAATTTTCCTCGTATAATCTAAAATTGAAATAAGCATTTTAAAACATCAACCCTCTTTTAAAATCTCTATTCTCCCCATGACTGCACCCGTCATAAGGCAACCCAACATTGAACCCGGCCTATCGGGTTAAACCAGCATCACTTTGAATCTTTTCGATACCTTACTTAAGATTGCCATCACCCGGACGGAGCTCGAACGTTCATGGTTCGCCATCGAATGGGATAACAGTATTCAAGAATATTTGGAAGTTAGGAAAAGACATCTCAGAGATCGGCTATAGCCTCATCCCCAGAAGTTGTCTCCCCCCTTTTCTTTTACTCTTTTTAGATGCTTAGACTCTAGACTTTATAGCCTCAAGTGTAGATTCAGGAACAACACTAGGTATGGCCTGGACCTGGTGTGTCATTTTTTTCAAGATATTGTGAAGGTACAAGGGCATATTCAAAGGACATCTACCTGTGAAATGGTTCATGAGCTTGAAATGGTAGAATATTACTCTACCATATCTGTCTTCAAATGTTATGTATACCTAGATGGCTTTGAGCAAGTGTTGCCACTTTTCTTCCAAGTAGGATTTAGGGATGTATTTCTTCAAAGTAATACATTTGTGTTCAGGCTTGAGATAAGACCTGAACTCAATGTCTTTGGTAGTGGTTGAGTTGAACCATCTTTCACCAGTCCTAGGCATCTATGTTGTTGTTTCAATTATTGCTTCATCAACCTGTACCTCAATTGTTCCAACTCTGGCCTTGGCTCCATCAAAGGTCAATGCAAATGCCTCAACTACACCTTGATGAAACCCTTGGAGTTTTTCACAAAACCTATAGTAGCATGCATCCCTAAACATCTGGAAAATATCAGGGTGAGATTCCATATATGTTATGTTATTGAGCTCCTTCCTGATCGGAGCTCCTCCCTTCTTCATCTGCAAAACAAAAATAAATACTTGCAAAAATTGGGTTTGGGCAGACACAGTGGCACTGATAGAGGGAAAAAAAGAAACTCAAACAAAGGAAGGATGTGTAATATGGGGGAAAGATTTGGATGACAGTTTTTATAACAAACCTTAATTATAGAATGAAAATCAGATCATAATGATGACTACATTATTCGATAAGGACAGACACCATGTGATAGATCGGGTAAAATTAATGATACGAGCTTATGGTGATCAGATTTATTATCATAGGGTTAAATAGATCTCACAAAATAATCATATTAGAAAAATAATCACTTTCCCAGATCATATCATGATTCACTTCAGTCAATTTCAGTAGCACTTGAGATGATGATGTTGTGTACTGTTGGCGGTTTGAGAGTCTGACGGGACAGTCTGACTGTTAGCTGACTCTATTCTTTCGAAAACTTAGAGCACCTCGCACATGCTTTTTTAGCTAACGAAAGCAACAGCTTTCGACAACTTAGAATGATTTGAAAAATAGCCCTTAGCTGCCGAAAGTGAAATTTTAGAATCTTTTCTAATAAAAGTACAGACTCATCACTTTTTGAAAAGATAAGTCAAAAACTCATCTTAAAGACATTTAACTTAAAAATCTTGCATCTAATGATCCATCCTATCACCTAATGACCATAATTTGGGAAACATTATTTCAAGAGACAAAAAGACCAACAAACCAGGAACTCCATCATGAGACGCACCAATCATATCTGAATCATCAGGTCTCCTATCATTATAGGATACTAACACTCCCTATCCCCTACCATCTATAATCTCAATAACACATATCCCATTAACATCTAATAGAACCCTTGGTATCTATAAAGACATATAATATCTAATCCTTACACCTTCTATTGCATCTAACTAAAATAATAGTGGATTCCTATACCCTTTGATCCATAACCCTATAACCCATCTCATTCCTAACCCTTATGAATCCCAACAAAAATAACCACTTCCATGGTACATTATAACCCATAATATAAGACATAACCACTACAACTCCTAATCCCTAAAACTTATAAAACCTATAAAACTTATACTTAGCTTGCACCTCAAGACATTAATGATATAAAGCATGGTAAGGGAATGACACTTCTAACCAACAAAACAAAACCCGAGAAACTTCATAACACCTTGTATCAAAGGAACAAAATTCAGATTATAAAAATATCACAATTGGTTTTCACAAAATCTATAAGTTGTTTAATTCTGTTGAATGGAGGATACCAAAAATATTAGGTCACAATCAACAATGTCCCATTTGCAAGATAATCCCTTTAGTCCACCAATATCAATGATACGAGTTTAGTCATCATAATGTCGGTTACAAGTCCCATCCCATCCATCATAATAGATTTGTGTGCTTTTTTTTTATGGAACCTAAACTTGGACAATCATTACAAGATTTCAAAGGAAATATTACCAAAGAAACAACTAAGAAAAATTTATGACACAATGTCTTGTTGAAATGATTTTTATTTTGTTTAATGCTCATTATTAATTACAGACATTGTTTCATCCATAACTATGATTGTATTTACATCACACTAACATCTAAAATAATATATTATTATGTTTATTATAATATTAAAAGAGAGATTATCATATTAATTACTACTTTAAAATGTATATAACAAGCAACTTTGATAACATTCCAAATGAGACAACATATTAAAGCACTAGTATGATCATTTTGGCATCATAAGTAGAGACCCAAAACATGCCTAGCATGCCTCATTTTCCATCAAGATCTCCTTTTGGTCACATGGTTCTCCATAATAACTTAAAATAACTAAACAAATAAAACCTTTGATTAAAGTATTTAACAAACATTAGTTTTTTAAATCTCAATTATTATTTTATGTTAATAACCTAGATTACATAACCCAATAACCTTTAACAACTCTTAACCTACTAACCCACGACCTCTTAACCCATTAATACCTAATGGCCCTTAACCCACTAACTCTTGATCTACTAACCTACTTGAACTCCAAAACCAGTAAGCCTACCCTACTAACCTTTAATTTCCTAACGCACTAATCCCTAACCCACTAACCCATTAAGAACTAATGCATTAAACCCTAACGCACTAACCCCTAAACCACTAAGTACCCATTATGAATTAATGAACTAAAACCTAATGCACTCATTTACTAACCCCTAATGTTTAACACACTTACCACTAACTCATTGACACTTACATTCCTACATATTAAGACTCTAATACCTAACCTTTTCATATGCCAATTTGATATAATCGCTTGTGAGTCCTTAGAAAAAACCAACAAAATGAGAAGGAAGCATAAGGATGTCTTTGAGATGTAGACTATATGGACTCCTAATCCTAAAGGGGAAATAATGGCATGGATTCCAACATGCAGTAGGGTGCTCACTTTGGGAAACCCATGTAGGTGGCATACTTCCACCGAGCAAGGGAGAAATGCAATATGGATGGAATAAACTCCTTTCTTTAGTAGAGCGGGTCCTAATGACATATTTAGAGAATGGAAAAAAATAAAAATAAAATGAAACATATACATGGGGATTGTTATATATATATATATATATGATACTTTGAATAAGTATACTTAAAAGTGTGGCCATGATCCTAATGAAGAAATAAAAGTAGAAAACAAAAGAATGGGTACTAGGTGAAGCACTTTCACACATGAAACCAATACCACAACATATAACTAATTACGAAAATAAAATCAATGGTGAAGAAAACACAAAAAAGTGATCTCTTAGTATAACAAAAAGAACTTGATGGAAAAAATGGATTTGAAACGAAGTACTTAATCATAAGAAATAAATGGCAACATGTTGAAGTTTTTGGGACATCGAATTCAATGGTGGAGACATCACTAAACTAAAATATTGTGAGCACCCATAAGAGAAAAGTGAAAAATTAGGGTTAAATTATAAATAGGGCTTGGAATGAAATTTGAAAATCATTTGTGCATTTTTGGTTTCATGGATCTATCGGTGCCCTATATTTTTCAAAGCTCAGTGTGGCCAACTCTACTTTTAGAATTCAATTTAGTGATCATCGGGTAAGAGGGTATTGACCTCCTCTTTAGTTTTGTCCATTCATGTTCCTAGATTTAGGCTTGTATGACCCTTATAAAATACCATTAGGGTTTATGTAAGGTCACATAGGGTTAGAGGAAACAACAATGCAGGTGCACAACTATTCCATCATTAGTTTCATGTGTCGCTCAAGGGGTCAACTAGCTAACTACATAAAGTTACCATGCAAATAGTGACATGACATGCAACTATTCAAGTGATGGGTGTGCATTGTGTAGTGTGAAGGTAAATACCCCCATTAAAGGACACTGTGCAAATGTTGGATGGAGAATTGTGCAATGTGAACACCTATGAGGAAAAATTATGCATATATGGTACAAGAATAAACTATTATATGTGTAGTACTTATGGTGGTTTTTACCTTTGATTTTGATTGGTAAATGAGCCTATTCACTAGAGGGAGACAAATTTTAAGGATATATGGAATGATGTGGTTGGGAAACTAGAAGTGGGGAGGCATCTTGCATGGTATGGGTTATTGAAGCTAGTTCAAAACCCATTTATGTGTGCTAATGAGGTGTTTTTAAGGAGGATCACTAGGTTTTGGGATCTTGATGAGGAGTGTTTTGAGATTTAGGGAAAATGTCTAGAGTTGGCACT
>ML806603.1:47032-62077 GCA_009831015.1 Picea engelmannii | reverse complement strand
CGAACCTTTTAGCATAAAAAATGCCCTTTTTCATTATGGCTTGATTAAAATGATCATCTTGGAAGAACTGAGATGAAGATAAATAACTTGGCAACACTTTCTCTTCTGGGAAGGTTTTGAGACCCAAACTCAACCTATAAATGAAAAGAATAAAGCAGGGAAGAAGCAGTCAACTCCTCAGAGTAGCTCAAGGAGGAGGAGAGCTCTCCCAAAGCCACCAGAAGAAAAAAAAAATCTAGCATAAATCCCAAGAAAGCTAAAAAGAAACTAGATTTTGAAACAAACTCAGAGCAATCCACAGTGAAAAAGACAAATGCTCTAAATTTTCCATACACAGATTCAGACATAGAACCAAAAAAGGAAGATGAAAGGCCAGCCATCAAAAGTCTAGAGCACTCCATGGAAACTGCACAGGATTGTGAAGCTTTTACTCCCAAATATGAAGGTGAAACCTCAAGAAATAAGAAATCAAAGAAATCACAAAAGATTAAGGAGCTGAAAGAGGTAATAGCATAGCAGGAGGTTCTAGAAAGGGTGATAAAGGCAAGTTATAAATATTTATCAGAGAATTTTGCAAAGACAAATGCATCTTTTGAGAAGCTAGCATGTGAAATCATTAAAGATAAGAAGAAGAAGAAAAATATCACAAAGGATCGTAATATCTTATGGTGGTTAGCTAAGCGCCTGAAGAGGAAAATCAAAAAATTGAAGGAAAAAATTAACACACATCCAGATTTACAGGTTCTGGCCCAGGTTGCTATAAATTTGTAGGGAGAGCAATCAAATGAACATTGATTTTTGATGGAACAAAATTTTTGAATATGAAAGGTTTCCTTTTTTATCAAAACAGAGCTTTCACCTGCACAGAAGGCGAAATTATAACCAATTAGTTGTTGAAAAGCAGAGCTTTCATCAGCTAATTAGCAAATCCTAAGGAGACATAGCTGGTGAAACTACAGAATGAGAATTTTGAAGAGTTGAGATCGAATAGAGAGATTTTGGAATGATTTAAAGGATAAGAGAGTATCAAAAGATTAATCACCAAATTAGGAAATATTCAGTTTCAAAGATTCGTGGAGATTTTGGAGGTGAATGCTTAATTGGTCAACTAAAGATTTGTTCACAGTTGTTGAAAGATTTCCAGCCACTAAAGACATGTGTCTTTTCCTCCATGACACATCAGAGACATAGAAATGATGAAGACCAGATGTCAAAGACCAACTATGAAGACAGTTCGATTTCTAGGAACTAGTTCTTTAGTTATCCTATTGTATTTAGTTAGTTTTTTGCTTTCTAGATTTAGAAATCCAGATCCAATTTTCCAAGATCTGAGATCTATTGTAAGGGATATAAATACTTATCATTTTTATAAAGTAAAGGGGGGTTCGATTTTGGATACAGAAAATACTTATTGTAAACAGACTTCTCAGTATGATAATTTACCTTAATTTACCAAACATCTTTGACCCACAACCACAAAGAGTTTCTTGGAGTGATAACATATGTTATTAAGAGGTTTGGAACACTAGGTATGGATATCAAGGACTTAACCATTATCCAAGGATAATCACTAGTTGTTACCCATGATTTTGGTCATCATGATGGTGTATTAACGATGGTGTACTCAGGCTCTTCATAAGAACTTTCTCCTGAGAAAAGTTACTTTCATCTCTTCCCAGAAAACTCATTTTTGAAGAAGGTTCGCAGGCTGCTAATATATTTGGGTGCGAGAATGACCCATTCTCGTGACACAGGCGAGGTTGGTCCTCGACTCACCCTCTCTCAGGATCATTCAATTCCCTTCTTTTGAGCTGAATTAGCTCTTTAGATTCCTGAGTGGAATCTCTGCTCAATTACCTGATCCACAGGTCATTCTGACTTCCCTCACGGCCTCTGCATAAACCGTGATATTTTCCCGACTCTGTATCGGGATTTTGGGGTTCCTGTTGTCGACAGTCACAGTCCTCTCGAATCCCCAATTTCCAATGAGGAAATCTACCGACGTGCCCCTCCTGGCTATGCCTTGGTCTATATGACCATGCTCACAAGACCGCAGTCAAACCCTCCATCGTAGTTTTGTGCTTAACTTTCCCGATGGGTTCTTTTCTTCGTTATCCCCTTCGATACGAGCTTGGTCCATATGAACTGCCTCCGTGACCATGGCCTATAGCTCCCATAGGGGTTTCTCCTATCGGGTTTTCAGACTTTTTGTTGTCGAGAATCACAGCACTTTCCAACTACCAATCTCCGATTCTCCGATGAGCGCTTTTCTCTACGTGCTAACCCTTCCGGCTCAGCTCTTGGCTCATGTGGCCGACACTCGTGACCACAACCTTATCCCATTAGTGCTACAGGGTTTGTGATGCCCCAATGCATACACCCTTTGGATTCTCGATCGTCCAAATCCCGACGCTCTGTTACGCTGACAGTTGGCCTCCACTACGTCGTTGTCCTCCTTTGCTGTGATGACAGCCGGCTCCCACTACGGTGCCTTTCTCCAGTCCTGATATGCTGACAGTTGTCCCCCACTGACAGTCCGTGTGGCCCCATGCTCCTAGGACTTATCGGGAAATCACGTTTCACGATTCTACAATGCAAAAACCTCTCGTCCCTGGGATCTCCGATATCCCAATGGACAAAATGCCGACGGCGCCCGATCCTTTCCACCTGTCCTCCAGATGGACGGTTCAGATTTACTCTCGAGATTTTGAGACTTTCGAAGTCCCGGTTTTCATGACCTCGAGAACTCCAATTTCCCGATGACCTATATCCCAATGGCTCGCCAGAATACTGACGCGTGTCCTGCCGAGATCGACGGCTAGGATTCTCTCTTCAATATCCCAATGACCTGTCCGAGATTTCTCCTCCTGTTCACGGGATTAACTCCCGCGTGACTCATACAGATCTGAAGGCTGTCGACGATCTGATCCAAGATCTGACGGCTCAGATCCTTTCTCCTGCGTGCCTTCTCCTGCACTTAATATCTACGCATCTTCTCCCGATCCAACGGCTTATGGGATTTCTAAGTGAGATCCGATGGCAATCGGTCTCCTCCTGCTGTGGCTCCTCCTGAGCTCCCTCTGAACGCGTAAAACCAACGGTCTAGATATTCTTTCTCTGCCCGATCCGACGGCTCCTGTTGCTCCTCCTGAGCTCCCTGCGTGCCTTATTCCCAAACTTGGAAGAATTTAAATCTTCCAATGGCTTCAACCTTTGCTTCTTTTCTGCCCTGCGAACTCCTTGACTTTGAGTCTCGCTGCACGTGTACAAACGCCCACTCCTCCTGAGATTTTTCTTTTCCTTTTCGAATCAATAAAGGTTCTTCAGCTTCTATGCCACTTGTAGAGCCGTTCGCATGTAAAGTGTTATCCCTTCTAAGATTGTTCTTCCTGAATCCTTAAAGGATTCTGACGTCTGCGCTCCTACAGAGTCTCTGCGTGCACACACTAGTGTTGTCTCTCCTGAGCTTCTTCGAGTGCTCAGACCCCTAAGGGGTTTCTGTCTTTCTTCTCCCTCACAGATGGAGAATCAACGCTTCTTGGCTGACTATTTTCTCTAGCGACCTCTTGCTGAGTCTCTCTAGGTATTCAGCAACCCAGTAAAGGTCCCTCAGTGGACTCTTCTTTCAGCTCCGGAACTCAAAGAGTTCTCTTCACCTTCTGTGCCTATCTGCACACTTTCTCGATGCCCTCCTGGCGGAGTCTCTTCTCCACAGAACATTCAGTAGTTCTGTCTTCCTTGTGCACTCATGCACTTTCTCAATGCCCACCTGGCAGAGCTCTACAGAACTTACAGCAAAGTTCCATATGCAACTGTGTCTCTGCTACACAGCCTTACCTCCAAGGTGTTCAGCAACTTTGAGGTCTTCCTCCTGAGTTGATGACTTCAGTCCTGTGCCTCAGCACGTCTTTGTCTGACTCCTCAAAGTTCAGAAGTGCACTCATGCACCGGTATTCAGAGTCTGCAACACTCTGTCATGCCCTCCTGACATGAAACCTCAAAGATTCTCAACCTGAAATCAAACACAACTCTCTGCAAACATACAACCACAACATATATTTATAGAATAAAGGGAACACACACAGACATCCATATACACAGAATATGCAGGAAAAACTGCTTTGTTTTATATTAACAAATGGCAAAATGCATGTATCTTTACAAGGTTGTTCCTGAGCTCTCCCTCGCTCTACACTTCAACCATTACAACAACTCTACCTCCCCAAAATGAGATCTAAAATCTCTTTTACCTAAGGGGATCTTAGCGCTTCGCTCCAGGATTTACCTACTCTAATAAATTACAATCAATGGGTTGTCTAGTCCGCTATCGGATCTAGATCTCAACCATTGCACCTATTAAATGCCTATCTTATCTAAAGCCTGCGCAAAGGCATGGCTTTCATGGCTCACTAGCCTAAGACATTTAATTACATTCATTTCGAATTCAAATGAGGCTGCGCCTCTCTTTTAGCATTTGAATGCGTGCGCGCTGACGTGGCTGGTTGGCTGGCTGGCTGCATGGAGAGATGATCCTGCATCATACTCCATAGCTGCAAAAATCATGAGCTCCTACTCATGAGCTTTCCCTATAGCTGTGGGAATCCTCCTGGATCCCAAACGAATCTGTGGAGCTGTCCATTCGCACCATCCTGTTGTTGTTGCTGCTTCTGTTGAGTTGTTGTTGCTTCTCTCCTTCTGTCCAGCTGCTCCCTGCTGGTTGTGTCTGCTGACTCTACCATCAGCCTTCTGATGTCTTCTATCACCTTGTCCAGCTTCTCCAGTGGCTGGTCCTGTTCTTGCAGTCTCCTCAGCTGCAAAAATTTTTGGCCATCGGGAAGATCGCTATGATCTCCCATGCCATCTTCTTCATCCACATCCTCATCTTCATCTTCATCTATGGCCTCAAGTTGCCACTCTGCTGTAGACTTCAGCTCTGCAGTCTCTTCCTGACTGACTTGTTGTTCAGTCATCCTCACTGACAGTTCAAATTTTTTCAGTCCTTTTGTTGGTCCTGCATTGTTCAACCAATCCTCCAACATTTCTAGCTCCATCCCCATGGAGTGATAATTCTGCCTGCCTTCTCTTCGACTTCCTTCGCTGCTAGCTTCAGTGCTACAGCTCCTTGGCTAAAATCGTTGAGTTGTTCCTCAGAACACTCATTCTCTTCTGCTGCAAGATCCAACGTTGCAGTCTCAACTTCTTGGTTCAAATCATCGAGCCATTCCTCAGAACGCTCCTTCTCCTTTCTTTCTTCTCCTTGGGCAGTCTTTTCCATATACACCAATTCCTGCTTGACAGTCTCAGTTGACTGCTCCTCTATTGCTGCCGCATCATCTGCAACACATTTCTTCACCTCCCCCTGGGCAGATGGTAGGAATAATTCAATTCCCCCAATCATCAGAATATCATCCTGATCCTTTATCTTTGTCAACTGCACTTGCTGATCCCGATTCACCTTTGAGCTCACCTGCTCTGTCAGCTCCTCTGCCTGAATATGACTCATCAATTCATCCCTGCTCATCTAGCAACATGGGATGCTTCCGCTGCTTCCCTGGCAGACCATAAGATCAACCGATCCCATCTTCATTAGCACTCTTTGCTGAATTGAACTCTCCATTGAGTCCGTGAGACTTTTAGATAGTCTCAAGCACTCATATCTACCCTCCTGACAGTCTTCGAGATCCCACAGCGATCTCTGATCATTCTCCCCACTGAGAATGTCTCCAATCTCTGGTTCACAGATGTAAACCATTTCTTTCTCTGTGGCCTTGAGGTTTTCAGCATACCTCAGCCATCTCTTCAACAGCCTCTGCTGTCCTTTGACCATCAGCTCCCTGACTGGCCATTTCACCTTTGGCATCTTCATGGGCCATTCATGCACCCATCTCGGCTTTTTACTCTGCTGCATCTTCATTTCGAGCTCCTCCAATTCTCGCTTTATGTCAGAGAGTTCTTTATCCATTTCTGTTGCGCTCATCAGCTCTGGCTTCCTCCATTCAGCCGACCTATGGCCTTCAGTAGCCAAGCTATTGTTCCTGTCTGCCTCCCTGGAAAAACTGCTGCTGTCACTCTGCATCCCTGAGTGTTCTAGCTTCATCTCCCTACAGTCTCCCTCTGAATGTCTATGGATTGTTTTCTACCTACAAGCAAGTCCTTACAGAGTCCTCAACAACTCTGTCTTCTTCCACATGCAATATACAGATGAATCTCACTCTGATATCACCTGATGTGAATATCAGAGTGCTTCCCTTTTCTCCTCGCTCCCTCTTGCCTGAAGTATATAGACAAGAAATTCAGCTCTGATACTACTTGACGTAGGCGAGGTTGGTCCTCGACTCACCCGCTCACAGGATCAGTCAATTCCCTTCTTCTGAGTTGAATTAGCTCTTTAGATTCCTGAGTGGAATCTCTGCTCAATTACCCGATCCACAGGTCCTTCTGACTTCCCTCACGGCCTCTACATAAACCGTGATCTTTTCCCGACTCTATATCGGGATTTCGGGGTTCCTGCTGTCGACAGTCACAGTCCTCTCGAATCCCTGATTTCCGATGAGGAAATCTACCGACGCACCCCTCCTGGCTATTCCTTGGTCTATATGACCATGCTCACAAGACCGCAGTCAAACCCTCCATCGGATTTTTGTGCTTAACTTTCCCGATGGGTTCTTTTATTTGTTAGCCCCTTCACTACGAGCTTGGTCCATATGACCTACCTTCATGACCGTGGCCTATAGCTCCCATCGGGGTTTCTCCTATCAGGTTTTCGGACTTTTTGCTGTCAAGAATCACAGCACTTTCCAACTCTCGATCTTTGATTCTCCGATGAGCACTTTTCTCTACGTGCTAACCCTTCCGGCTCAGCTCTTGGCTCATGTGGCCGACACCCATGACCACAACCTTATCCCGTCGCGGCTACGGGGTTTGTGATGCCCCAATGCATACACCCTTTGGATTCTCGATCGTCCAAATCCCGACGCTCTGTTACGCTGACAGCTGGCCTCCACTACGTCGCTGTCCTCCTTTGCTGTGATGACGACCGGCTCCCACTACGGTGCCTTTCTCCAGTCCCGATATGCTGACAGTTGTCCCCCACTGATAGTCCATGTGGCCCCACGCTCCTAGGCCTTATCGGGAAATCACGTTTCATGATTCTACAATGCACAAACCTCTCGTCCCTGGGATCTCCGATATCCCGATGGACAAAATGTCGATGGCGCCCGATCCTTTCCACCTGTCCTCCAGATGGATGGTTCAGATTTACTCTCAGGATTTTGAGACTTTCGAAGCCCCGGTTTTCATGACCTCGAGAACTCCAATTTTCCGATGACCTGTATCCCGATGGCTCACCAGAATACTGACGCGTGTCCTGCCGAGATCGACGGCTAGGATTCTCTCTTCAATATACTGATGACCTGTCCGAGATTTCTCCTCCTGTTCACGGGATTAACTCCCGCGTGACTCATGCAGATCCGATGGCTGTCGGCGATCTGATCCAAGATCTGAAGGCTCAGATCCTTTCTCCTACGTGCCTGCTTCTGCGCTTAATCTCTGCACATCTTCTCCCGATCCAACGGATTATGGGATTTCTAAGTGAGATCCAACGGAAATCGGTCTCCTCCTACTATGGCTCCTCCTGAGCTCCCTCTGAACGCGTAAACCCAATGGTCCAGATCTTCTTTCTCTGCCCGATCCGATAGCTCCTGTTGCTCCTCCTGAGCTCCCTACGCGCCTTCTTCTCAGACTTGGAAGAATTTAAATCTTCCAACAGCTTCAACCTTTTCTTCTTTTCTACCCTGCGAACTCCTCGACTTTGAGTCTCGCTGCGCATGTACAAACGCCCACTCCTCCTGAGATTTTTCTTTTCCTTTTCGAATCAATAAAGGTTCTTCAGCTTCTGCGCCACTTGCAGAGTCGTTCGCACATAAAGTGATATCCCTTTTGATCTTGTTCTTCCTGAATCCTTAAAGAATTCCGATGTCTGCGCTCCTGCAGAGTCTCTGCGTGCACACACTAGTGTTGTCTCTCTTGAGCTTCTTCGAGTGCCCCCTAAGGGGTTTTTGTCTTTCTTCTCCCTCACAGATGGAGAATCAACGCTTCTTGGCTGACTATTTGCTCCAGCGACCTCTTGCTGAGTCTCTCTAGGTATTCAGCAACCCAGTAAAGGTCCCTCAGTGGACTCTTCTTTCAGCTCCGGAACTCAAAGAGTTCTCTTCACCTTTTGTGCCTATCTACACACTTTCTCGACGCCCTCCTGGCAGAGTCTCTTCTCCACAGAATGTTCAGTAGTTCTGTCTTCCTTGTGCACTCATGCACTTGCTCAATGCCCACCTGGCAGAGCTCTACAAAACTTACAGCAAAGTTCCATCTGCAACTGTGTCTCGGCTACACAGCCTTACCTCCAAGGTCTTCAACAACTTTGAGGTCTTCCTCCTAAGTTGATGACTTCAGTCATGTGCCTCAGCACGTCTTTTTCTGACTCCTTAGAGTTTAGAAGTGCACTCATGCACCGGTAATCAGAGTCTGCAACACTTTGTCATGCCCTCCTGACATAAAACCTCAAAGATCCTCAACCTGAATCAAACACAACTCTCTGCAAACATGCAACCACAGCATATATTTACAGAATAAAGGGAACACACACAGACATCCATATACACAGAATATGAAGGAAAAACTGCTATGTTTTATATTAACAAATGGAAAAATGCCTATATATTTACAAGGTTGTTCCTGAGCTCTCCCTGGCTCTACACCTCAACCATTACAAAAAATCTACCTCCCCAAAATGAGATCTAAAATCTGTTTTACTTGAGGGGCTCTTAGCGCTTCGCTCCAGGATTTACCTACTCTAATAAATTACAATCAATGGGCTGTCTAGTCCGCTATCGGATCTAGATCTTAGCCATTGCACCTATTAAATGCCTATATTATCTACAGCCTGCGCAAAGGCATGGCTTTCATAGCTCACCAGCCTAAGACATTTAATTACATTCATTTTGACTTCAAATGAGGCTGCGCCTCTCTTTTAGCATTTGAATGCGTGCGTGCTGACGTGGCTGGTTGGTTGGCTAGCTGCATGGAGAGATGCTCCTGCATCATCTCGCAAGCTGCCTTAAGCCAGGGTGCGAACTCTTCCTAAAGCATGGAAAAAGATGAATTCTCGATGTTTCTAGAAGGGAATATTCTAGAAGAATGGGTTCGCATTCGAATGGTTATCCTTGTAATGGATTCCTTGATATTGTGGGATCATTCTTATCCAAGTAACTATCTCATTCTCTCTTATATATTGAGGGAATTCTCATGGAAAAGGTTAAGAAAGATTCATTGGAGAATTGGTGAAAGAATTGTGTGAAGGACTTAGCTTGAACAGTAGCTTGGAGACTCTAGCAAGTCTATCAAGAGGATTTGATCTTCTTCATGCAAGGATTGAGAAAGTGTGTGTGTTGGAGCCAACAGCCATTGAAAGGAAGCTTGCGAGATCAAGGCGATCAGGTTGTCATCTTTAGTTTCAATTAATATGATACAGTGGCATGTCCCTTTCCCATAAAGCTATTCTGACTTTATTGTGTAATTCCTTGATCATACACATAAGTTGACAGTTGAATATACTGTGCTATATTCACTTTGGTTGGTTTGTGTTGTCTTGGTCTTAACCTCACGAGAGCACCGGAGCGAAGCGAGAGCAACAAAGACCCTAGGAAGTGATATAAAGGTATGTTACTTGTTCCTTCCTACTAGCTAATTCAATGGTCAAAACTTAGGGAAAGAGTCATGTCCTGTCCTGTTTTGTTCTAGATCCAGGCGGATCTAGGGAGATCAGTTAGTGTCTTCACCTACCGATTAGTCCGATAACAAAATTGGCGACTCCACTGGGGAACATACCATTTTATTTGTGGCTTTTGGTGTTTTTTCATGGCCATTTTCTCTTGTTTTACTTTTCTCCTTTCATATCAATCTCTGAGTCTTCAGGATACCCTGATAGACCCTCTGGGTCCAGAGGCCTCTTCAAATTTTATGTCATTTTCCAAAAATTTGACTAAGTTCAGACATTCTCGCACTGCACTTCACAGTAGCCTGCGAGAATCTATAGAGTTCACATCCTGCCTTTAGGTTCAGTGTGAGGTTCTCGCACTCTGCTCAAGGGTCACCTGCAAGAATCACTAATTCTCGCACTGTGTAATGTTGCCAGCCTGCGAACTTGTTTTTTCAAACTTTTGGATTTGAGTGTTGGCATCTTCAACTGCCCAGATCAGTCTAGGTGCCTCATAAGAGTTTCTTGGACCATTGATTGATGTTCTTCTTGTCTTTGTTTTCGTGCATGGATAGTCTTAGGATTTCCAAGGTTTTTCTTTTCACTTCTGTCTTGAATTTCGTTTCTTGACTTTTCTTGGCAAAGCTATACTCTCTGATTGTGGAATCTAAGTGTGCTTGTTTGGTTGAGGACCAACAATCGGTTGAAATTTGAGTTTCTTGGTCTTCATAATTTTATTATTGTTTGAAAGATCACTTTTCTTATGCAATTGAAAAGACTAGATTGGTTTGCTTGTTATTTTTTTTTTCATTGAAAGAGTGGTTTGGGTTTTTATCATTGCTTGTTCATTGGTTTTTTATTTTCTGTACTCTCACTATCATAGTGTGGGTCCTTTTTTAAAAGTGAACAAAGTTTTTCTTTCAAAAAATCATTTTCGTTTTCGAAAACATTGAAAATCAATTGTTGAAATTATTGAAAAATAAACGATAGAGACTTGTTATTGATGCGTGATTTGCGGCATTTGTATTTTAAAGGAAATTGTGTTTTGTAGTTCAAAGTTTGATCTAGAAAACTTCTCTCTCCCTCCCATACATAGGATTCATTGAACGAAAATCGATATATTTTTCATTCTCATCCATGCATCGTTGGGTCAGAGTCATACAACATAAGTTTCATCTCTGTTTCCTTTGAGTAAACAACAGCTCTTAATAACACTGCGCAATTGTAAAATTTATCTAGTAACTCTTTTCTAGGGCTCTATCACACCAACATTTAGCTAGGCTAGCGCTTTGGAGTAGGAAGAGAGATACACTCTCCAAAAGCACAAAACACACAATAGCATCTTGTGTTAGGGAGTGTTAAATTCCATTTGCAACATCTTGTCCTGGGAAGCCCTTCTCACACAAGGGTCAAACATGAGGTCGCATTGATCTTGAGAGAGTTACTCACCCTTCTTTGTTGATATCAGTGTAGAGATTTCATGTATTATGGGGATCACTCGGAGGTATACCCACAATGATGAGTGGAAGCCTTTTGAGTTGATTTCGGGCTAGATACCCTACCCTTGCATGTGGATCGGACTGTCGACTGTCCCCCCAGGCTTTATTGTTGTTGGTGGTAACCTTAGTGGCCTATCTTTCTAGGTTCTTACACGAGGTGACTGTGAAGGGGAAAGTCTTCACGGTACCTAGAATTGACGTTGATCAAACTCACTCGGGCTCCTTGGAGGGTATACCCATGATTATGTGTGGGATCTTGCACCAGGGTGTAAGTTCATTAAGCAGGTCATCAGCGTAAATTTTCCACCCTAGCCCAGCCCCTTCTTGTCTCGTTGTTGCAACGTTGGATTTCATCACAAACTACTGACTTCGAAATTAGAAGGTCTTGTTTGCTTGGTGTTACTTCCTAGATTTTGTTTACTAGCGCATGTTGTTTGTTTCTCAAAGTTGACCATAATATTTTCTTCATGAAGTTTGTCACTCGTTTACAATAGCTCCTCCACGTCATTCACGTAGAATGCAGGTTTTATCTCTAGAGCATCTGCAAGGTTCTCAACCCTTTCCTACCAGTACACCTGAGGGCTCTTCTTGGCAAAGTGAAGTCCCAGTCGTCACGATGCCACAAGTGGAACGTGCTGACTCTCTAGAACATTTTCGAATTACAAATACTCAAGAGGACTTTCGACTTCACCCTGATTCTGAACGACCGTTTATGCAACTAAACTCTTCCAAAGAATTAGTTGTTACATCTTCTGGATCACCAGTTGGACCCTTTCCAGGCATAGAAGGCCAAGATCTTTTTTCGTCTACAGGTTTTTTCCGATGGGACCTTTTTGGTCCAGGTTCACCTGTGATTTCCCAAATCAACCCACCTGTGATTTCCGAAATCTCTAGTCTAGAGACAGTACCGTTGACTACTACTTATCACTTTACCGTCCCTGCCGAAATGGCCCATCTCACAGATACTACGAGCGTTCCAATCAGGTTTACTGTGGTTAGTATTACTCCTATCAACACACCGTGAATGCCCAACGTCATTCCAACACTACCACCTGGATACTGTGCATTGAATGCTTCCATTCCTACTCCTGTACAAACTCCATCCGGCTCTTCTTCTGGGCACTCTCTTCCCGGTTTTATTCCAACACTCCCTCAATTTCCTTTTGGAGGACCTTCTTCGTCTTCCACTAGCAGTCTTAATCCTAGTGGCGTTATTCTGTCATTCACTCCAAATTACCAGATTCCAATTGGTGGACAATTTCACCTAGGTGGTCTGACTCAACCCCCTCTCAGTGGGAAAATTCCTTTTGGAACACAAATCCCAACTGGAATACAACCCCCAATTGGAACACTACCTCCAATTGGAACACCACCTTTAATGGGAGGACCAACCCCACCTTATGGGAAAAACATACCTCTCTCCTTGGCCCAGTATTGGAATCAGTTGATACAACATCCTCCTCAATCGACTGAGGGGAAATAGTTTCCAGCTGCATCTGCATTACCCCCTAGTATGGGCCAACCATATCCAGGTTCATTCAATCCCATTTGGGGGGCCAATGCTCAAACTTAAGCCTCTATTCCAGGGTATACTCCTATGAGCTACTATCCTCTCCAACCACCATCGAATATGCCTGGGTCTTCACATTATATGAAGACTGCTAATGGTCCTACTAGTTTTCCAACAGGGATTCTTCCCCAAAGCCACCAGTACCCGCAGGTGAATCGACAGTTACCCTTTCTCGCCACTTTGGATCTTCCGGATTTGTCAAGGATTTTAAATGATCCTATTCGTCACTCTCCCCAATGGCCTTCTATACCAACCAAGCTTCCATCGGACATTCCTAAATTCGACGAAAAAGATGGAGAGGACCCAAACAATCACATTATGAATTTTCACCCATGGTGCTCATCCAACTCGTTGATGGATGACTCTATTCATTTACGTCTTTCTCAACGAGCCCTTACAGGTTATGCTGCGAAGTGGTATATCGAATTTCCACGAGGTTTCTTCTCTGACTTCAACACCCTAGCCATGGTTTTCCTCACACACTACCAGTTACCAATTCGTTATGACACAGGGACCGAGATTTTGACTTCCTTCAAACAGAACAAAGCCACTCATATATCCGATCACATCCATGAGTGGTGAAGGAGACGACGTCTCATTAAACTTGAGCTCCCCGATCAGTTGCTAGCAGAGTGGTTCACAAAATCATTTGTGAACGACATCGGTAAGGAAATTTCCATGGGTGGCATAGTCACGGAAGAGCAGGCTATAAGTCGTGCTCAATATATTGACCTCATTTACTCACAAATGGGAACCCTTTATGATTTACTACCTGACTTACCTCGTCCTAATACTTCCATCACTTCAACTACTCCAGCTACTTCACATGCAGCCGACAGTGTGATTGGCACTTTCCAGGCCCAACCACATTCTGCTTCAAGCGCAAACCCCAAATCTGCTTCTTCTTATGTTCAAAATTCTTTGTCTCCTGCCCCTCCCACTAGCAAGACTTCTGAGGTAAATGCAGTCCAATCTACCCCAACTGGTAAAAACAAATCTAAAAAGAAAAGGGGTAAGAATAAGGAGGGAAAAAATACTTCTCAAGTAGAGCACACCAAAACTACCCCTCTTGACGATCAGGATAAGCGCAAACCACGATACCCTTGTCTTATCTGTGGTGATGATCACTACACGAAGGATTTTCCACGACGTGCCGAGGTCACTAAGTTCCTTCAAGGAGCTCCAAAACCACCTGCACCGGCTGTTTTGTCCCAACCCTTCCCATCTCAACAACAAGCTCACTTGGTCATCCATGACCAACCCTCATCTTCTACCACCTCCTATATTTTGATGTGTACTGGCGATTCTAAGATGAGCAACGTTGCACTCACTACTCGAGCCAAAGATTATTCTCCCTCTAAGGAGAAGGTTGATGATTTACCCCCTTCCTTGGTACAACCCTCTCCCGCAACTCCACCTACCAACGGTTCTCTTCATCTTGAATGACCGAGCGTCGACACAGTTCTGCGACCCCCCCCAAAGGGCGTCATTCGGAAATCGAATTTCAATCCTCATGCTCATGCTACCCAGAACTATAGCATTGTTGAAGATCTGGCCCAAGCACCTTCTATGATGTCAGCCCTTGAAGTCCTTCAAACTTGTCCCGCACAACGGAAGGCACTGTTGAAAGCTATCGGTGGAATCGATCCAACAGATTCGAATTTAATAATCTTTGACTTGGAAGATCACATTCCAAGGTTACCCCCTCAACTTGCATTCCAGATCCAAGTGATTGTCTCTGACAAAAACATTTTTCGAACCATTATCGATGAGGGTGCCTCAACCTATGTTATGTCTCTTGCTTGCTGGAAATCCATTGGCTCTCCTTCTTTGAATGAATCCCATAATACTCTTAAAGCCTTCAACGACTCTGGTTTTAAGCCCTACGGTGTCCTTCCTTCGTTTTCCATCACGTTAGAAGGTAAAACAGTCCAAGTCGAAGTGGAAGTCTTTGACACTCCCCTTTATTGTAAGTTTTAAACCTGCGAAGTAAAGCAATGCATATATATTCTTAAGCAATACAGAAATTAATCAATGGCTCATACACAGAATACACAGAGATTTTTACCAGAAACCCTCAACCGGGAAAACCTTTCTTCTTTTCATTATATCGAATTTCACCATTCATCATACAATATATACAATGTTTTTAGGTATTCCGTAGATACCAAAACCCTAATCCCTTAATCCGGGATTAATTTACAAATCAGCTAAAAATAGCAAAA
>ML806602.1:364531-376502 GCA_009831015.1 Picea engelmannii | reverse complement strand
TGGCCTAAAGCCGACATAAATAAAATAACATTACTAATCTAAATCACAACTAATGGCCTAAATCTGACATAAATAAAATAACATTACTAATCTAATATGCCCCAATTAAGTGGTAATGAGCCAATATTAGGGCTTAACATCATACAACATCTTCTACCTTTCTCCATATTTTTGAAATATATCCTCTGAAGCATCCTCCATAGCTACGATGATTATATCGACATTGTCTTCTGTGAGCATGGCCTTCATCTTGGGCTTACTGGCGCACGTCTTCTTTCTTGCCAAAGGTTTCTATGGGGAAACCTTCCTTTTCTTTGATGTTTCTACCTCGGTAGGGGGGTCCTTCAGCGGTGTAACTTCACCTTCTTCTTGCATTTCTCTGTCATCCCCTCCTACTTGTCCATTTCCTTGGTCTTATCCTCCTCCTTATGGTGAGCTAGATCCATATTATGCAGAGGCACTGTCCTCCTCATCAATTTCTAAATGCTGGAATTTTACCTTTTTCTTCTTTTTCGTCATGTTTCTCTGCTCGACATGCTCAACCCAGGTGACCAAGGGGCTTCCTATGATGTCCATGGTGGATATATCTAAATCTTCAATGGGTACAAGGAACTCTGCTGACCATTCTTTGGTGATCTCCTCCATGTCTTTGTCTATCAACTTATAATAGGAATGTAACTCCTCCTTGCTCTCATCCCTACATGCAATGATATAGATAAAGTGTCTATATCCATGGAACTTTGCTAGTGGTATGTACTAGTGTAATGTGTTTAGGGTCATGTGTGGGAATGGCTCAATAGCATGCTTCATTTGTTGGTACTAGGCATGGAACACAGTGTTCGACTACCACTGCTTCGACTTGTCATTCGTATACCACAAGGTGGAGAACCTTGTGGCTAACGAATTCGATGGATCAACTTCTCGAAATTTCACTTCTTCCGACATCTTCCAAGCAATAAATGAGATTAATACAAGCAACCAGCTGAAATGGAATTCATACCCCTGATCCTACACTTCGTGGCAGTATTTCTCGAGCTTGTTGACGAGGTAACTCACCAAGTTCATTTGCATCCCCTCCATGCACTTTCCTGCGAGGTCCACCATGAACCGGATGACCCGCATGGGGTGGTTCTTTCTGATGATATTGTCAGCTATAATTTGGCAAGAGAGGCACATTTCACCATCCTAGATAGAGGATACCTTGTAGCCTCGCTTTCCCTTTTCTACATCACCATAATTCTCCTTTATGTGATGTGTCAGGGAGTGATCTAAAGTCTTCCCTGGGTAGAATTGTTGAGGGTCAGGGCCCTGCATGCTCATTCCTGTGATCAGGTGGATCAACATCAGATCCATAGTGATGTTCCTGTCGAGCCACAGATATCCTCCATGGTAGCATGAAAATATGAGTTTAATGAAAGCATTAACCTCTTGATGTTGGCTGAAGTGAGGGATCTTCATTACATTCAATATTGTGGACTGCGTTGGCTCCTTAATCCATGGCTAGGAGACTATGCATGACTTCTTCCTAGTCATCTTCATCAAATACCTATGGGGTGAAAACATGGCATAGTTATTTCTATCATCGAGATTAAATTTGTTGTTCTTAAGAGATGGGATCTATCCCAACTGGGTTCCAACTATGCGTATCCCCTTTTTGATGTATGCAGTCATCAACATATACTTAAAATCATGTGAGATGTTGTCATAGTTAACCGCACCAGCCAAAGGAAGTATGTAATCTGGAAATACCGACAAGATCTGCTTCCTGTTATCCAGATCATTGTGATTCTTACTCCTTTTCTTAGTCGTGGGGTTAGCACAGATATAACAACATCCAATCAAATTGGATGATTGCATTCCCCCAGTCGATGATGCCTTTATTCCTGCAAAAAAATGTCTATCATCCATTATATTTGTAAGGATCTCCCCAACAAATATCTCTAACGTGCTAGGTTCGCCTGACATCCACACTTGTAGACAAATAGATTGGGTAGGAGAATGTAGAAGTGAGGTAATCCAATGGATGGAGAGGTCTAGAAATCATAACATAATCTAGAATCAATTCTATGGTAGCTTGGATAATCACGGGTTGCAAAAAATGGTCCCAGTGCAGCATCCGACAAGTTAAATAAGAAAGTGTAGTAACAGATTCCTCCAACGGGAAGGAATACGACCATTAATGCGAATATGTCTATTATTCCATAGTCTCAATAGTCCATTTTCTCATAACTGCATTTTCTAGCCATTCCAGGGCATCATTCTAACGGTCGGGGCGCCTCCAACAGTCATATAACTTCATTGTGGCAAAGTCCCATTCTGTGTGGTTCTACTATTCCGGCGAGGTTCAAGTTTTGCAGATCTAACTCCTACAAAGTCTTCCTTCTGTTATCTGCAGCTTCCTGTAGTTTTTCTATCTTAGTTTTCTTCTTATGGAGCTTCTTGGCCTTCTTTCCTATGATTTGAGATTCTCTAACAATTTCTGGAATCCTCTTCCCATTTGTATTCTTATTCTCTCCTAGTGAAAGGAATTTTCAATGTTGATGTGCTCTTACAGATTCTGAGGTTGATGTCCCTTCTCTTATTATTTCCACGGTGGCTATACTTCTTTCTTGCATGGATAGGTTCTTCAAGCCTTCCTACATTCTTTCAACTTCAACAACTAATTCTCTTGCCCTTAGTTGCTTCAATTTATCCTCTTGTTCTTCTATTAGTCGCTCTATTTTTCTGGTTATGAAGTCCCTTAGTTCTTTCTTTTTCTATTCTGTAGCTTCCTCCTCTACTTTCCTTTTGATATGATCCTTGTCAATCCAAGTATTTCCTAATAAAAGTGGAAAAGGGATGTTGTTCTCAATAAATTTAATGACTTAAAATTCTTCTTTAGATGATGTTTGATGAGCAATAGGTATATTATTAACTCTTCCACATAGGGTTATCATCTTTCCTTTAAACAAGCCTATCTTTCCCAATGAAGGTATCATAGTAGGCCTTCAAAAAATTTCCCAAGTGCTTTCTGGCATAATATTCACGTGTGTTTCTTCATCCAATACACAATCTTTGTCGAGGTCTTCTATTCTTGTAAATATGCATTGTTTTTCTTTCAGGATCTCTGGTAAACTGATGTCTCTGTGATAATCCATTACTTCTTTTAATTGTACTAACATAGTCTATGACTCTTTCTCTTTATGATTCCCCAACATGCTCTTAGCCTCTTGACTTTCTTTAGAGTTTTCTTGTCTCATGTTCATCTTTTCAACTTTAGCAATCATTCTTGGACAATCCTCAACCTAATGACCAATAAATTTACAATAAAGACAAATAGGACCTGTACCAGGGCATTCCTTAGCAATATGTCCCAATATTCTACAGTTATAACACAATTTCAATCCTCTCTTTATCTTGTAAGTTCCCTAACTTCCCCTGTACTGCGCACTAAGGTCACAGTGTTGGACCTACAATCTGCAAAAAATTGTTTCTAGGTTCCTACATCCACTTATTAGCCCAAAAATGCTTTCTATGCATAGGAATAACATATCTTTCTCTATTTCTATCAAATTTATTCATATCAACTCTTTCTTCTAACTATACCCTAGATTTCATACTAGGATAGAGTCTATCAAACATACCTAGATTCATGCTTTTGTAACAAAAAAAAGTTCCACTTATCTTACCCTTATCAAAACACAAATCTTTACCTCTTTCAAGATCTTACCTATTTTTCTTCAGATCGAGTTTCTCTCTTAGCACAAATCTTTGAAAATCAGATAGAGTACTGTGCACTATAGCAGTAGATATATGCACAAAGCTTTCCTTTTCTTTACTTCAGTTCGCAGCAATCACAGTTTCAGGTCCCGAAAACAGAACCATTTGTTGGCATAGGGGAAGACCCAGGGTTCAATGCTTTAACAACATACCAACAAAACCCCAACTACTAGCCCTTTCGGCAACACCTACGAAGTAGATGAATTATCACCTAAGGTATAGGCAAGGGGAGTTTCAAGACTCAGGTGTCTACAACCAATATGGGACACATATGTGTGATTACAACACTTAGCAGAGAACTTAGACAACTAAATGCATTAGTTTATGAGTCTCATTCACATCGCATACCAAACCCTTATTACAGATCAACGCAGTAACAATAAAGATCAATCACTTTCAATCACTTAGCACATAACATTAGCTTATATCTAACATTCATTTATCTTTAATACCATTAAGCACTAAGAAACAACATCAAATGCATTCATCATACATTATAAGAACAACACTAAGCATATAAACAACATAATTCACATCATAGAAAGAACATCAAGACACATGATATACATGGTTCACCCCAGTGTGGGGATACGTCCACCAACTTCTTCTTCTTCTTTATTAGTCTTCAATATTCTTACATTCAGTTGCTCCTATGCACAAATCCACGGAGCCAAACTCCATAGAGGACAAGAGATTTGCACGATGTGCGCCAGATCCTCCTTCCCAAAATCAAGTCAAGGCACAAAGCCTCACTCTACATATTTTTTTTGCACAAAGCAACTTACAACCTCTTTCACTAAGACAACATTAACACTTAAAAAATATCATGCACATATCCAACCCCTCTATCAAGAATAGAGCCTCACATACATGTTCTATTGCACAAAGCAACTCAGAACTACTTGCCTCTTGCACTTACTTATTGACTTAGCACATATCTACTTACATTGCTTGCACTTAGCCACTTCCTCTTTCTACATTACACCCTTACATATTTATATGTTTACAAAAAGGCCTAATCATGGGTAAACCCATGGGATGACATCCCATAATCCATTACATAAACCCTAATGAACCCCATGCTGGGTCCACAAGCCTGAAAAATAAGTGAGATCCCATGATCTCAACTCTACCTGGGTGCTCCATCTTCAACCGTTGTGTAGAAGTCCAAAAGTGGTAAAAACTGACCAATGTTTCTTCAAAACTTGGTTGAGGGTGAACATAGTCATAGTATCAATTGTATTGACAGGTTGATTCTAGACTTATATTTAAGGGAGGCTAGTTAGGGAAAGGAAAGGGGGTTGCAGCCTCCTTTTTGTTGGTGCTAGAGAAATAATGGAGTTTGAGCTTCCTTTAGGTTGGTGCCTATAAATCAGAGGGTCATAGCCTCCTTCCAGTTGTAGCTTAAGAATTCAGGGAGTTGCATCTTCTTTCAGGTTGGTGCTTGTAAATCATGGGGTTGGTGCCTCCTTCCAGTTGTAGATGGAGAATACATGGAGTTGTATATTTCTTCAGGTTGATGCCTATCAATCATGGGGTCAGTTCCTCCTTCTAGTTGGTTCTTCATATGAATGTATTAATGATATATATAAGAAAGAATTATGTGGTTTTCTCCCATTTCGGTTTCCACATAAACTTTGGTGTACTTTGTATCTGATGTGATATTGTTGACTGGTACTACTTATGGTTATATACTCATGATATATTTAATGCAATCATAAAATATATATTGTTGATAAAGTAAAGTTTATATATTATGATTAAACGTGGTAAAAACTGCTCATATTGATTCACCCTCCCTCTCAATATTCCAGCGTTATATCTTAGTTTTTGAACCAACATTCTCTATTAATGGGAAAACCCATGGTTTGAACAATTGTCTCTTATCATACTCTCATTACCATGTCCCAAACATGTGCAATTTTCTGATCGAAGCTCCTCACAAATTCCTATTTGACAGAGTCATTATGCCCCTTGAATTTTTGGAGAAATGATAGTCACTATGCATTTTCAAGCATGGACTTGCTCGAATTATACTATGGATACCATTCGATTCCGGCTAGCGATGATGGCTCATACCTAATCATGCGTGGTTTCCTCATTATGTTGCAAGATTCTGGCATATGCATTTCCTTTGGGTGTTATAACTTAAACAATCTTTCTACTAGTAATCGGAGGAGGATGAGGACAATTTAGGTGGAATTAATTTCTGTTATAGATGAGAAGCTTGACTAAATTGGAAGGTAAGGATGGATATGGTTAACCATTTGAATTTTGTATTAGATTATTATGTAAGTGGATGGATTATTATTAGCATGCATGCACATGATCTAGGGATGTTGTTTTGTAATGATATGGAGGATTGAAAAAAAATTAGGTGGTGGTTTGAAGTCATGTTAATGAATGTAAGACAAATAATATGATAGTGAGGAAGATGAAAATTGGAGATCATTCAAATGAGGATAGGACAACATGTTTATAATTCTAAGGTAATTTCTACATGAATCACCATGTTTTTAAATAAACTTAGAAAAATAATTGACTCATTACCTTGATTTTCCTTTTGAAGAGTGTATGAAATCATATTCTTGACTGGGAATTATAAGACATGTTATGACAAAGTTAGATGTGCATTGCTATGAATAAGTGATGACCATACATGGGCTATCAAGAAAGGGGTTAGTACTACTTATAGAAGCTGATCTAGATGCCCAATGATAGGATTTTTGAATTCCACAACCCTTCTTCATGATGAAAAATAGTCTTTGAAGTATGCATAAGAAACTATAGGTATTCATGTAATTGATATATGGATCCTATGATAACTAAGAACATATTTCACAAGATCATTTTATTGTTACAAGATTTCTTGTAGTTTCTCAAAAATAACTAAAACTGGTCATCTGTGAGATTATTTGGATCAAGTGTCTAATTGTTGTTAAACATAGGAAAGTTAGAACAACAGGTTTTGTAGAGCAATAAAATAAAAAAAAATGTGGAAATAAAACACAAAATATACACAATATAATAGAGACACAGATATACATGGTTCACCCAGTGTGGGCTACGTCCACCAGAGAAATTGCCAGGTCCTTCCTTTTTATTATCCAACAAATGAAGGGATAAAACCTACAACACACCCACTATAACTTCCTCTTCTTTCTATCACAATATCCTCTCTTAGAATACAATATTCACAATGATGCATAGCCGCAATACATTTCCCTCATAAAAGAGGGTTTCCTTCTAGGGAAAAAAACCCTAACACAACTTCTACCATCAGATCTATGACCTTATAATTAACGGTCCAAATTTTACTATGAAATTACAATATACATTTACAAGGAAATTTTCCTTTAGGGGCTTCGCCCCCAAACCCCCGCCGGGGGCCTGCTTGCCCTTAGACCCTGCAGGGGGGGAAATCCCCTCATCTGGAGTTGTGTACAATATTCCATGGTGTACAGTTTTCATGGGGTATAAACATGGTTGAAAACAAAGGCCTATGAAACAAGAAGATAATCGGGATCCACAACCAACAATCTCCCACTTGGAGATTTATCACAACAACTCCATTGTTTTTGTACCTACTGGACTATACTCCACCTTGGACCTCGAAAATTTCTCATCTTCACCTTCATGCTTAAAGACCAACTGAAACTGGGCAGGAACTCATTTTCTCTCTAGTTACTCCTTTTGTTAACATGTGTGAAAGATTCTAGCTAGTGTGTATCCTTTCCAACTTCAAATGTCCATCTTCTAAGACAAATCATATGAAATGGTACCTAAGCTATATATGCTTAGTCTTTGAATGGAAGGATGATTTCTTTGCAAGATGAATGGAATTCTCGTTGTCATAATACAACATTTTATTCTCTTGCTTCTTTCTCAATTCCTCCATAAACCTTTGTAACCAAATCATCTATTTTGTTGAACACACTGACCACACTTAGAGGGGGGGTGAATGAGTGTGGTGCTCTTTTTCAAACTTTGCCCCTTCACAAATCTCCTTAGTTATAAATCACCATTTACTCATTACTTATTACTGTCATTTATAACCAGTTAAATGTGAGCATGCATCAACAACATACATCAACAACATATATCATCAATAAGTCATCATCACAAGGAACACAAAGAGCACAAGATGTATGTACATGTTTATTTTTATTACGGACTAAAATCCTTGTGTTATCGACACCAATTGAATGGAGTTATAAATCCACAAAAGAAACAACTTTGTAATGCAAGACTCAGCTTACACAAATCAACACCAACTGAGAAGAGGCATCAATCCTCAACAGATACCAATCCGTCAATAGGTACGCAACTTGTCAACAATGCAGCATGAGTATGTATGCGACCTACTAGTATTACAACTCACATATGTACGTGGCCTGCATGTACTACAACTTGTGTGTCCCTTATGAACAACTATGGTTTTCTCTCCATGATAAAATTAAATCTTCTGCAAGCCTCAATCAAATTCACTTTTGTCTTTCACTGTCCAATCTGAACCATAACAAATCTCAACATATCCATACTCTCTAACAACTTACTCATGCTCCTCAACCATACAATATGAATGCTACTCAATCATGTATAAGAAACCAATATACTATGGAAATCATATCAGTACTAAACCATAAGAGTTGCTGGTGCAATTATTTGCATAATATATTACCAAACATAAATTATCAACCGAGATTCGTAATCAAAAGAGTTGATTCACTATATGTGCCGATAACAGATAGGTTCCTATGTCTGATGAGTATAGTTCAATCAAGAAAACCATATAAAAACCAATACTCTATTTTCAAACTTAAAAAATAACACTCTTCACACAATTCATAAATTAGAAAGAAAAGCTTGCAATCATGCACTCAAAAGATTTTGCTCAGATAATGCCTTGTCCATTTAGAATCTCATGAAGTGGAAAGATGGAATTTGAATCTGTTATTTGTAGCTAATATCCTTAACAACAACTAATAAGCAAATCTGGGCACACTTCAACAATACAACTCCAAACTTAGAAAGGAAAAATGATAACAAAACTTCTCAAGAAAACAGTGAATCGAAAGGTTCTTTCTTAGATAACAAATATGTTCATTAGAGGCTCATGAAATGAAGAGATGAACTCAAATCTTGTTCCCTGTAGAAATTAAACTAACAAGTGGGATGCTCCATTAAAGCTCATGTATGGTGAAATATGGAGATCCAACTGTTCCTGCATTACCACACTTTGCAACAAATTTGAATAGTGAAATCAAACCAAATATCATGAAATCAAAATAACAAATACATGAAATGAAAATCTACACTAACAATTTACAATAAGCTTACCAAGATGGATCGGTGGCCCTTGCTGATGCCAACATGGAAGTTTTTAGATCACCATATATTAACTTCTAAGAGAGACAAAATCACTGAATTCAATCTTGCATTAATCTCCAACAAGTAGGTTTACAAAAAGAGTTTTATCATGAATCCATTCCACATCATAACAATTCTCCTTTAAGAACCATTCTTACATCATGATAATTCATTTTCTACTCATACCTATGAGGTCTTATTTCTACATAAAATCCATGGAGGAATGGATGAAACCAAATCCCCAAACTAAGAAAACAATTTTTACAATTTTAGGATAAATCCCAAAAATCTGTGTTTTTTAACAATTTGGGCAGATTCGAGTTAGTCCCCCACCCATATCTCCCAAAATAATTCTAATTTAAAAAAATGGCCCACCTAGTACTCAATTTATCATATTCTGGACAAAACCCATGTTTTATAATTTCTATATCTAATACCATATGCACGGAACTCGAGGCATACATTGGCAGTTTGAGTTTTTTTGATAATTTTGGTAGAATCATTCCCCCTAAACTGGAGGTCCACACGTGCAATACGGGTGAATTCTGACCCATGTTTCCTCATGAAAACATCGTTCTGGAAAACACCGATGTGCCCGATTTTCCTCTAGAAACTTTCCAAAATTTTGAATTATTTCTAGTACCGGATTAGCACAGGTTGGTACCGGAATTGGTGGAGCCTTGGTACCGGAATAGACTAGGTACCAGATCATGCTCCTTAAGAGTCAAAGTGATTAGGATCATACATAATCAATCATTTAATTGAATTAACTCAAGAAAACTAAACAAATCATGCCTTAATTATAAGTTACCTCTCTATGCACTTGATCAAGGTCATTAATTGCATTTATGGATGAAAAAGTCAATTAGATACACATATCATAGGTAAAATTGACTCAGACATACATAATATAGGGTAATATAAGTGTAAATACTAATACTCAACATTCCCCCATGGTTAAATCATTTCATGTCCTCATGCAACAATAATCTTCAAAGTTTCACAATTGATGATACTCCTCACTCGATCAAGCATTCCCCAAAGTTAAGTCTTATCCAATCTGTTTTCGATCAAAGTTAGGAGAAAGGGCTGGATGTGACTCTAATATGATTATAGGATAGTGACCAAGAGTTTTCATAATGACTTTGACTAATAGGCCCCCTTGGCTAGATTATCTTTAAAACAAAAGTGATATAAGCATAATTTAGATATCATTTGAAGAGAGGAACACATAAAAGAATACATCCCAATATGATTAACTTGTTTCTTATCCAAGTTTGTAGAGATTAAGCTCTTGTTTTTTAGGTAAGGTGAATTACATATAATGAGGGTCCCACTTCTCATGCAAACTTATTTATTTTAAAGATAAAACTCTAAAGTGGATACTTGAAGGTTCTTAAGAACATTATTCGAGAGATATAAAGGTCATCTCCTAGCCTTGATTTGATAGTGATTGCTTCAGAATGAGACCCAAGTGTTTTTGTTTAGTTTTAAGTGTGCCACTTTATGTTTTTCAACTCCCTTTACCCGGCATAGCCCCACTGCCAACAGGTTTGTTCAGTACCCCAATGGGTTTACCTTAGTACCATACAAGCATGGCCCCACTGCCAGTAGGCCTATTCAGTACCCCGACGGGTTTACTTGTACTTCCTAATATTTACTTTTTATTATATTACTCAATAGATTTAGAATAATGTATACTATTCATTGACAGTTTTAGAGTATAAGGAAGGCAGGTGGTACGGGAGTGTTTCAGATTTATTAGGCACATAATTAATTGTTTGCAATTATCCCAAGGGTGACTGTTGAAGGAAAATCTCCTTGCGGACAGGTAGATCTCCTCTTGAGAGTTAGAATCTTAAATCTTAAGACAGAAGACACTTAACATGGACACTGACTTCCTTTCATATCTATACAAGCTAATGCATGAGGGGGAAGGAGAAAAGAAGTACCTTTTATCGGTGTTTGTCCCTGCACGCTCCGAGTTGAGCTTTGATATTTCACTCCTCGATGAGCCCTGTAGACAAAAAATAGTACAACCACTTCCTACTCTATTGATATTAGCTTGAAAATAGATCTATCTATCAGTGACAAGTTCATGTAAGATCAAACACAAACTAGAAAAAAACAGGCCAAGCGTGTCATATTGATGAGAACAATGAAAGAAGTAACTTACAACCGTAGATGCAAATGCGACAGCTTCATCAAGTCCCCTTTGTCTAAACCATGCTCAAAAGATCCACGACCTGGATGACAACAACTTCACTGATTACTCTCCTCCAGTCCACTGTGTGTGTTTCCTATGAGATCATAGGTTTCATGCTTGCAATTCTTCCCCCTTTCCACCATGATAGAGCTTGTTTATATAGGTTTAGAGAGGCTTAACCTCTTGAGGTATCTTTACGGTAAGTTGAGGATTTCCCTCCTTAAGCCAGGGATCTTCTCCTAAGATCATGGTTGAACCAGGAATTCGAATGCAACTACCTTCCAAGATTGAAAGATCCTCCCCTTAATCTCCTCAATAGATCAACTGCTACTCAGAATAGGCAACGCTCCCTTAAAAAGGCCATTAGAGCACTATATCACTCCCTAGTAGGCTTTATGGGGGTGCTAGTGCTATAAAGATCTATAGCACTCCTTCAAAGGGGTTGTTTGTTGCTACAACGCTCCGTAGCACCTTATAAGGTGTTAGGACCACACAATGTACCCTTTTTGCCCATACTTTTTGCCATTATTATACCCTTGATCACCTGTATTTAGACTTATATTATCATTTCATCTGATCATTCCAAGGTATACAACATCCTTTCTCATTACTATATGTTTAATCTGTTTTGCATGA
>ML806602.1:310552-345571 GCA_009831015.1 Picea engelmannii | reverse complement strand
GAGGTTACTTTCCTGTGATTTAATTCAGAGCTTCAGTTCATTCAAGCAAGTATAATTAGTATAGATTTCTTTACTACAACACTAAGTTGATTTTGGAATTGAGCATATACTGTGCGTGGTTATCTTTGAAACAAAAGACTTCCTTGGGTTGATAATTTATGTTTCACTTGGTTGTTTAAAATTAATTAAGCAATTATAGTGACCAACATAGGGGAGCGCCAGTGCTCCTAAGGGTGATATAGGAGAGCGCTCTCTTCTAAAACCTTGGATTGAAAACTCCTTTCAGGTGGCAAGAGATACTTGACTTCAGTTAACCATCCGTCTTCCTTCAAATCAAGTGTTTGAGGCATTTTAAGTGTCTCCTTAATGTCGTCATCATGGTAGTATGTTTTGCTTGACACTTGTGACACTTGTGAGAAACATGCGACACTTGCGAACAACATGCGACACTTGCGACACTTATCAAAGTGAGTAATGTTGATGTGTAACAGTGACATCATCCACATTCAACTTAAATCTCAGTTATTCAATGTATAATGGAACATCTTGGATAATGACTAAGAGGTCCCTCTAGTTAATCCTATTAGGGTTCTCATGAAAGTTCATTGTAGTTTTGCAAGGGCAGTCCACCACATGAGGTTTTCATCAATACCTCTCAAGAGAAACTTGTAAATATAAACTTGGATAAGAACTTGTTGAATCAACTAGGTTAGTATTATACATAATGGTGTCACCACTTTTCAATGGATATTTCAATTAGCAATCACTTCTTCAAAATAATGAGGTAATAAGACAAGTGCACCCATTATCATATAGAGCTAAATGTGAAAAATATCTTCCTAAAGGGAGAGCAAGGATGATTCATTTAGGGTTGAGTGTAGAAATGTAGGAAGAAGATGCACATGAGAGTAAAAATAATTCAACACAAGACTTAAATGACCCTTGATAGAAAGAACATGAAGAGATTATCCCATACCTCCAATTACCTAAAGTGAAAATAATGTTAAGCACATGAAAAAGATCATATCACTTTGGCATCAGTACCAGATAAGTAATGGAGTAGATTTTTGTAGTACCAGAACATATAGTATTGGAACAAAGTCAGATGATGGATAATTTTTGCTCATTCATTATGACAACCACTTCACCAAGGAATTAAGTGATAATATACGAGGATATGTATACGAGGTCTTGCAAAATTTCATGGTAGGGAGCGTGCAATAATTGAGAGTAACCATATGCTTATTGCATAATTAGTCTAATTTCTTTTAGTAAAACGAAAAATGTTGAGTTTATGCGTCCTATTACTTGAAGCATTTAAATCGAGCAACAAAAACTTTGAATATATGATTAGAGCTACCAGCACTTTATTACCAATACCGGATCACCCGAGTACCATATGGATGCAGGGTTCTGCTTTAGTACCAGAATAGCATAGAGTGGTGGTTCAATACCGGAATAGCACAGACCTCCTCCTTTGGTACCAGATGAGTACATAGGCGACCATCAGTACCAGATGAGAATAATACGCATAGGAATGTTGTTCAGTACTAGATGAACATAAACTTTCTCCTTTGGTACTCAATGAACGCAAAGGAAAACATTGTTTGCAGTACCAGATGAATGCAATTTTCCATTACCGGAATAGAATGGTACCAGAATTATGGAAATGACTATCAAATTCCAGCACTGAACATGTTGATTTGGCCTCACCGACGGAAGTTTCAAAAGAATCTGAAGGTTTCAACAACCACTCCCCCATACCTAAGGTTTTTCATGGGCTCATGCAAACAATGTGATATGCTAAAAAGGGTTGCTTAGAGGGGTGTGAACACCTACTAAAAACAAACCAATAGAACTAATTAAAGCTGGATTTTTATTCATGCTTACAAACAGAAAATTTAAGGAAAATGTCAAAAGTTGAATTATTAGCTATGAATAAAATGGTTTGGACTTAACATTCAGCTTCAACTACTATTAAAAGATCACTTAATCGATCATCCTTGTGAAATAGCGGTCTTAAAATAGATAGGTAAATATAAAGCATGAATGCATCATTTTTAACAACTTTAAGGAAAAAGAAGAATTTTGAAGAAATAGGTCATGAAGAACTCCCTTAAGTGTTATATTTCGTTGATAAGGATGCCTTCTCCACTTTTGAAACCCTTCTAGTATCATTTGTGCATTTAGAGGATAAAGAGATTCCCTTCTCATAAGATTCCAAACAAAATCATCATAACTTTTAAAAAGAAATCTACTATAGGAACAAAAGATCTTAAAAAGTCATGTACCACCCACACCCACGGTTGTCCTCGCTCTCTGGCTACTTCCTATCTCTGTGCTACCTATGCGGGTCAAACTGAGGGCAATGCAACTGTCTTTTATGGATACACAAATTAATATGCTTAACAATGGCTGGACCTAGAACGGGATCTGTTCCTGATGAATATGCTTTCATAGAAACTGGGTCTCGATCTCGATGTACTGCGGGTGAGACTGTTGACTCTTCTGCTACTTTCATCGCTGGGTTAACCGCTGACTCTTCTGCGTATAATGGTGCTTATCAAACTTGGTTAGCTGGTTCTGGAACTGATTGTTTTATTAGCTTTTGACATTCCCATTTATGAAAAGTATGAAAGATAGGTTGGATTGTACATATGTGCAACATTTCTTTATTTATTTACCTATCCTACTCTAATTGAACAAAAGAAAATGTCCTTCAAATATAGGAATACTTTCAGTGAAGCCATGTGCGTAATAGGGTTAGAAATATATCCATACTTAGGTTTAAAAGATAAATTTTAATGCATACCAGAGTATGAAGGACCAACTGTTTTGATGATGAGATCAAGCAATAAATAAAATATTGGTGTCACCTAATAACTAATTAAAACCATATTTCAATAGGATCACTATGTTCTCATTTCTCCTTTGTTTAGGTCACATCGAATGTCCACCTCTACCATGCAATGCATATTATCCTCTTCAAGATGATTGGTATTTGGAGTACATACAGGATCTACTGAGAGACATGCTAAGGATTCCTCAATCTCAGGTTCCAGGTTGCTCTCCATTGAATTCTATCCATGATTCTTTATTCCCTTCAACAAATTGACAAGAGGAATCTGACGGGACTTCCAAATCTTCCTCTGGAGAGACAACTAGATTATTGACTTCTGTGAAGATATGTTCTTCCTGAGAGGCGGATATCCCAGCTGCTACTAGAATGTGATAAATTTCTTCGAGGAACATTCTTCAAGCTCTTGATCATCCTTGAATTACTCTAGCTGGTTGATGGTACCTGTTTCGCAACACAGATTAGTACTTGGGGGGTTCTTACAACACCCCAAACATGATTTATCATTAAAGATCTAAATTTTAAAACTATTTACAAAAGAAAAACACACCAAACTTGATAGGTCATCCATAAAACCAATCCAAAACCATTAAATAAATCTGATTCTAATACTACCTATTACTGTTTACAACTCCTCGGCAATGACGTCAAAATGTTCATGCAATTATTTGCATAATATATTACCAAACATAAATTATCAACCGAGATTTGTAATCAAAAAAGTTGATGCACTATATGTGTCGATAATAGATAGGTTCCTATGTCTGATGAGTATAGTTCAATCAAGAAAACCATATAAAAACCAATACTCTATTTTTACACTTCAAAAATAACACTCTTCACACAATTCATAAATTAGAAAGAAAAACTTGCAATCATGCACTCAAAAGATTTTGCTCAGATAATGCCTTGTCCATTTACAAGCTCATGAAGTAGAAAGATGGAATTTGAATCGGTTATCCGTAGCTAATATCCTTAACAACAACTAACAAGCAAATCTAGGCACACTTCAACAATACAACTCCAAACTTCGAAGGGAAAAATGATTACAAAACTTCTCAAGAAAATAGTGAATTGAAAGGTTCTTGCTTAGATAACAAGTATGTTCATTAGAGGCTTGTGAAATGAAGAGATGAACTCAGATCTTGTTCCTTGTAGCAATTAAACTAACAAGTGGGATGCTCCATTAAATCTCATGTATGGTGAAATATGGATATCCAACTGTTCCTGCATTACCACACTTTGCAACAAATTCAAATAGTGAAATCAAACCAAATATCATGAAATCAAAATAACAAATACATGAAATGAAAATCTACACTAACAATTTACAATAAGCTTACCAAGCTAGATCGGTGGCCCTTGCCGTTGCCAACATGGAAGCTTTTAGATCACCATATGTTAACTTCTAAGAGAGACAAAATCACTGAATTCAATCTTGCATTAATCTCCAACAAGTAGGTTTACAAAAAGAGTCTTCTCATGAATCCATTCTACATCATAACAATTCCCCTTTAAGAACCATTATTACATCATGATAATTCATTTTCTACTCAGACCTATGAGGTCTTATTTATACATAAAATCCATGGAGGAATGGATGAAACTGAATCCACAAACTAAGAAAACAATTTTTACAATTTTAGGATAAATCGCAAAAATATGTGTTTTTTTAACAATTTAGGCAGATTCAATTTAGTCCCCCACCCATATCTCCCCCCAAAAATTCAAACTTTGAAAAACGACCCTTAGTTTACTCAATCTATAATATTCTGGACAAAACCCATGTTTTAGAATTTCTAGATCTGATACCATATGCATGAAAATCGAGGTGCAAGTTGGCAGTTTGAGTTTTTTTGATAATTTTGGCAGAATCATTCCCCCTAAGTTAGAGGTCCACATGTGTGAGTTGGAGGAATTATGACTCATGTGTCCTCATGAAAACATCGTTCTGGACAAAACTCATGTGCCTGATTTTCCTCTAGAAACTTTCCAAAATTTTGAATTATTTCTAGTATCGGATTAGCATAGGCTAGCACCGGAATAGGTGGAGCCTTGGTACCGGAATAGACTGGGTACCAGATCATGCTGCTTGAGATTCAAAGTGATTAGGATCACACATAATCAAGAATTTAATCGAATTAACTCAATAAAACTAAACAAATCATGCCTTAATCATAAGTTACCTCTCTATGCACATGATCAAGGTCATTAATTGCATTTATGGATGAAACAGTCAATTAGATACACATATCATAGGTAAAATTGACTCAGACATCGATAATATAGGGTAATAGAAGTGTCAATACTGATACTCAACAAGAGTGTTGATCACTCTATCGATTAATCAATATAACCATGTCACCACATCCATACCAAGAATGTGTCAATCATTCACCATACAATAAGTAAGAGTATCCATCAAGACAACTATGTAACCATACTATATTTTCTATGGCAGATCTGAGCCCATAGAATGCAGATCTGAAACTTACTTTCGCCGTCAAGAAATTGGCACCAACTCACAATCAAATATTCATTGTAGGTGCTTTGTCTTCCTTCAGTCTGCATGTGTATGTGCTCTCTCATTGTAGCCCTCGTATATACTCTCTCTAGCCCACTACTGCTCGCATACTCCTTTAGAAACTAGGGTTTCTGAACTTCCAAAATTTTCGTCATCAAGATCTTATACTTACAATTTTTTTATGCATCCATGAGATCCTCTAGCGACTCTCTCTCCCACAATATATCTTCAATATATGCTAAAGAGATATTTTTCACAAGAGACCCTTGCCTCTTATTTATACTCTCCAAGTAGCTTCCTTAGAAGAATCTTCTAGTTCACTTTATCCACATAGTCACTTATGTCCAACTTTGTCTAATTTTCCACTTGTCCATATATAAATAGCCACTTGATCACTTAACCCACTTTCCTCATTTTAGGGTTAACCACTTTCCATAATTAGAAAGTTCTCCATTTAATTTATTATTTGAATAATCCTCCTTGACTTTGTCACTTCACTTTATTATTTAAATAATCCTCTTTGATTTTATCACTTCACTTTATTATTTAAGTAATCCTCTTTCTTTGCAATCACTTTGACTTCTTTGACCTTTTGGGGCTTCAAGCTAACACATGAGGGTCCTTCAAATTTGTAAGGCCATAACTTTCAAACCGTGAGGAGTTATGTGACATTCCACATACCACCAGAAATGGAATGACAAGCATTGTCCATCTAGGATAGTTTCAACGATAAATTCACTGATCGTCATCTCATTATTCCACAATTAAGCATGGGTTCTCTAACTATTGGATCATGTTGTCATTGATGCCAATGGTTTGATTATTTGGGATATTTTTGGATCATACGTCATTGATGAAAATGGTTTGGTTTGATTGATGTCATTGATTGATGTCAAGTAACTGATAAAGATGGATCATTAATATGATTCCCTTGATGAGAATGATATATGTCCAAGTGGAAACCAATAGATAAAATGGATCATTGATATGATGCCCTTGATGAGAATGATAGATGTCCAAGTGGAAACCAATTGATAAAGATGGATCATTGATATGATGCATTGTTAAACATGGATCAATGAGTTGTCATTGATACATGATGCATAGTTGATATATATGATGCAGTGGTGAATTGATGCCAATATGAATCATTATTGTCTTATCATGGTTGATAAGGTGCACAAATGGATGAACTCCAAAGTGGTCCCCTTATGGTGAAAGCCCTCACGGGAAGACTCTTTACAGATTGCGTTATCTTAGAAGAATGGTTGGAGCACCCTTGCTTGCATGTGGATTAATGAGATGAAGATCAATGAAGTTGTTGGTGAAACTATCCTAGATGGATAGTGCTTGACATCCCATTTCTGGTGGTATGTGGAATGTCACATAACTCCTCACGGTTTGACAGTTATGGCTCTACGAAGTTGAAGGACACCCATATGATGGCTTGAAGCCCCAAAAGGTCAAATAAGTCAAAGTTCTTGAAAAGAAGAAATCATTATTTAAATGATAAAGTAAAGTGACAAAATACAGAAAGATTATTTAAATAATAAAATAAAGTGACAAAATCAAGAAGGAATATTTAAATGATAAAGTATTGGAGAACTTTCTATTCATGGAAAGTAGTTAACCCTAAAATAAGGAAAATAGGTTAAGTGACCCAGAAATGAGTTAAGTAACCTAAAAATGGGTTAAGTGACCTAGAAGATGAAATTATAAATAAGAAGCTAGGATCTCTTGTAAATATGTACATTCAGTGAGAATCCTTTTTGTGGATCAATGGAGAGCTTCTTTAGAATATCTTGTGGAGTATTGATGGAGATCTTCTTGTGAGAGCATCCTATTGGTGTGGATATCATGAGCACGATTGAAGATCTATTCTGAGGAAGAGAGCGAGAGGAGGATCTCATGGATGCATCAAAGTTTCAGCAATGTCAAAGATCTTGAAGGAAAATGTCTCGGATTCACAGAAAAACCTGTTTTCTGATGTCCATGCAGGTTGTCTATGTATAGGGTGCATGTACACATGGGTTGGCTGTGTATAGGGTGAGTGTACATGTGGGTTGTCTGTGTACAGGGAGTGCGGAGTGGATAAAATCATGGAGATTTGTGTTTGAGCTGGTGCCAAGCTCTTGGATGATGAGGCAGGTTCCAGATATGCATTCTATGGCGTCAGATCTATCACTGAGACACTGGTATGGTTACATTATTGTCTTGATGGATACTATTGTTTGATGTGTTGTGAATTCTTAGGGAATTCTTGGTATGGCTTCTATGATGTGGTTCAGTTTGGTTGATTTGGTTGATGGAGTGAGCAACACTCTTGTGATTCAGTAGTGACATGATTTCTATGGTATACTAGTTATTTATACATGATTGATATAACATTCATATTGATTTGTTGTGGAGCATGAGAAAGCTATTGGAGATCTTGGATGTGTTGTGACTGGTTATGGGTCAATTTGGATAGTGGAAGATAGAAGAGAAAGTGATTGCAGGTTGCAAAGGATTTGAGCATGTGAAGAAAAGAAAAACCCTAGTTGCTCAGAAGCATACGCTTGTTGTATTATACACTGGTTGCATTCACACACGAGCTGTAGTGAGCTAGGGCGAGTGCACATGCAGGCTGCACTACTGATACATCGCATACCTGTTGACAGATTGATATCTCTTGGGTATTTTTGCCTCATCTCAGTGTTGCTAAGAATGTAAGCTAAGTCTTGCATATAAAGTTGGTGCTCTTGTAGAGTTGTAGTCTATTTAGTTGTTATTGATAAACCCCAAGGATTGAAGTCCGTAATAAAAGAAAATTGTACATACATCTTGTGTTCTTTTTGTTCATTGTGGTGATGACTTGTTGATGATATATTGTTGATATATGTTGCTAATGTGTGCTCATATCTAACTGGTTATAAATGAAAGCAATGGGTAATGAATAAATGTTGAATGCTAATTGATGAGTTTTTGTGCAAGAGGGAAGTTTTGGGAAAAAGAGCTCCACACTCATTCATCGCCCCCCCTAACCCCCCCCCCTCCATCTAAGTGTGGTAGGTGTGTCCAACACTAACCATACTACTAGGATAATTTAACCACAAAGTGTCTTCCCTTGAGGACTTTCACCATAAGGAGACCACTTTGGAGTTCATCCATTTGTACTTCTTATCAACCATGATAAGACAATAATGAGTCATATTTACATCAATCCAACTATGCATCATACATCGATCCATATTCATCTATGCATCATATATCAATGACAATGCATCTTCATCTATGCAACATATATCAATGGCAACTCATTGATCCATCTATGCATGACATCATATGACTATGATTCCACTTGACATCAATCCATTCACATCAAGGACAATACATATTACATCAATAAGATATGACAAGACATTGTTCCTTTGACATCAATCAAACAATCAATCAATCAATCCTTTGACATCAATGACAACATCATCCAACAATACCCCCCTTTGGCATTGATGGAAATACCAAGATTGGTGTCAACACCAATCATTAATGGAAACATGTAGACAAGGAATTTCTCTACATCAATAGTCATCTCAATCATATCAATGTGATTATCTCTCCCCCTTTGACATCAATGGCAAAGGGTAGTTCTCTCCTTGGGGATGCTCCCTTGCTTGAACTCTCCTTAGGGCTGCTCCCCCTGTCTAGATGCCTTGATATTCCTTTGAATAATCTCTCCCCTTTTTGTACAAGGGATATCGCTATGATGTAATGCTGAAAATATATCTATTTCTCCCCCTGTGATGATTGCTCACCCTGGAACTATGCCTCTGTGCTCTTTCTCCAAGTATATATCTCATTTTCCAAGTATTTATTTTTGCATTTGATAAATATCTCCTCCTGGAATCATGGGAATAAGAATTACCCCCCCTATGGCTATGTCTCCCCCTACAATATGAACAATATGCTACCACTGCAATATGCTTCTCGACTGGAACATAGATCAACTGTTTATGACTATCCTTGGACCTGTCCATGCATCAAAACTCGTTCCATACCATCCATCATGAAGAAAAAGATATGTCAACAATGAAAATAAAGAATCATGAACAAAACATCAACCAAGTACATCTTGTGCCAACCATGCACAATACTCATGTACATCAATACCATATCATATGCCATAAGATATCACCAATGGAGTGTATCAACCATATGCCAATAGTGTGTACCAATCATATGTCTCTACCAACATGCCAACCATGTGTCTCAACCAAATGTCATATAATGTATGATATGTCTCTACCATGAACCAAGTGCCACAAACATGCATCTCAACAAGTATCTCAACCATATCATCCCTTATATTATGTACCAAAGTATATGCTAAACAAGTAATACCAATGGTGTACTTTAGCCAAGTACTATCATCCACATACATATACCATCTATGAGTGAATTAACATTGCACTAATCAATCCTACACCAATACCACAACAAGATGAACTACAATCAAGATGTGTCCTCATATATGAATGCCATATGAACCATAGATCATGTGCCAATCATACTACTAGTTGGTGCCTCTAAAAATGTACCAAATGTGTACCAAACATGCATCAACTATAGATCAAGATATGACTCATCAATGGTGTATAGCATGACCAATTCATCAAATTCATCAACTACATGTTCCAATATGTAGTCCATCCATATTCCAAATGCATGCATCAAGATATCCAACAAATATTCTTCCAATAGTGCATCATAAAATATATCAATGAAACTCAAATATGTACCAGCCATGTACTCCAACAGATCAGCCTCAACCTCCATTCACTACAACAAATACTAAATATCAAATAATTCATGTACTAGAAGTGTTCCCCAATAGATATAGCTAGCATCATCATGATATATATCATAACCAAGGTTCCATAACTTCACTGTCACAACCAACATTGTTCGTCAATAAAGAAATGTCTCAATCCACACTCTAGGTTTAGTAACATGCATCCAAGATAGTCTTTCAACACTCAACCATATGTCACCACCATACATACATCAATTATGTATGCCAACATGTTATCATGAAAACCTGTAGCCTTACAATGTCAGACCCTACAACAAACCATGTCATACCTTGCAACACAGAGTTATATCATCATACCATGCTGCAATTTATATGCATAGCCTTTTTTCGAAGGCTATACCACAGATACACGACATGCTCCACAGACAACTCGCGTATGTATGCAACCTATTCATAGGTCAACTTGCATATGTATTCTTCTAAAGATGACAAATTTGATCTTCCCTTAAGGCTGTCATTCTTCTCTGGTTGTTCAATATTCTTTACCCACTTCTGAAGGTGTCCCTTCTTCTCAGAACTTAAGCTTTGAGCTTCCATATTTTCAAAAATGTCTTCCTTCCTAACTTCATACCTTATTCTAGTCATGCTATATGAAGCCCTCATCATGGACGTTCTTCTTGTGTTCCATCAATTCCTGGATTTGTGACCAAATCCACTATAGTTGTAGCATCTCATGGTGTGACAATGAGCAAGAATGTGTCCTACTTGATCACATCTCCAACACCTTAGGGTGTTATGAAATCTTTCATTATCTCTCTTTGCATAAATTCTGCATTCCAAAGCTTTGTGACCATATTCATTACATGAATAACATTGACCATAAAAAACATTTGCATACCTTTGCTTTGGTTTCCATATTGAAGGTGTCTTGAATTTCCTTTGAGATGTAAAGATGGCTTCTTGAATTCTTCCTTGCTTTGTTTCTTTGAAACTTTCCTTGCCTTGTGTAGATGGTTGACTTGAAACATTATTTCCATCCTTTGAGAGTGAGTTACTTACCTCATGCTTCTTTGAAGTGCTTGCTTCAACATGTGTAGCTTCTTTCTTGTATCCAAGACCTTATTTATCATTTGGTGATCTTTGACTATCCAATATCTCATTCAATATTTTTTATCTATTCAATAATTTGTTTGACTTCTTTACTTTCTTTCTAAGATCAACATATTTAGCTTCCAACTTATGACATGACTCTTCCTTTTCATTTACTCGATTTTTTAGTAATTCCTCTATCCTTTTGGCTTCTTCAATTTGGGTCTTGAGATGAACAAAAACTTGAATAATTTTGCTAATCTCATCATATACCTTCTTATTTCCTTCTATTTCATTATTTATTCTTTTGATCTCTTCGTTTTCTTCTAATTGAGTCTTTTTACTTTCTTCTTGTTCCTTGAAAATTTCCTTTGACTTCAAGATATGCCTTTGATTCCTTTTAAGAAACTTTTTAGTGTTATCTGAAAGATAGCTATATTCTATGTAACAATGGTCATAGTTGTATTCAAATATCCCCCATTCAACTTTCCTTTTAAAATCAGATAATTCTTCTTCTATTACTTCCATGGGATAACCATCATTTGAATCTACACAAATTGTCTCTAGATTTTCTTCTTCACTTGTAGAGAAATATTCAACATCATCACATTTTGAAATATTTCAATCAGGGGTTTTTAGATATTCTTTACCTTCATTGACCCTGATGGAATTGTCTTCAAGGTATTCCTTTTTGCCAACATCATCACATTTAGAATTATTGAAAATAGAGGATTTTGGAGATTCTTTACCTTCATTGTTCTTGATGGAGTTATATTTAGTGTCTTTCTTCTTGCTTTGGTATGTCTTCTCTAGCTTTAGCCATAGATCTTTGGCGGAAGTGCATTGTCCCATGCATTGTCCCATGCTCTCTTTGATAGAACCTGAGAGTCCGCTAAGAATGGTCTTGAGAGCCAATGCATCATTCTTCTTCTCTTCCCTTTGAGTTGAAAACTATGACTTGTTCTTCAAAGGAAATGATCCACCAACAATTGCCTTCCAAATACCTAGTCCTATTTCCTTCAAGTACACTTTCATTTCTATTCTCCATGTAGAATAATTTTCCTCATCAAGGATTGGAACTTCATCATCCATTTGTGTGTCCATGGATCTCCTCTAATATTTTTAAGGCTTATAGTGAAGTCCCCCTATGATACCAATTGTTGAACACATCGACCGCACTTAGAGGGGGGGTGAATGAGTGTGGTGCTCTTTTTCAAATGTTTCCCCTTCACAAAACTCCTTAGTTAGAAATCACCATTTACTCATTACTTATTGTTGTCATTTATAACCAGTTAAATGTGAACATGCATCAACAACATACATCAGTAAAATACATCATCAATAATTCATCACCAAAGGAAGATAAAGAACAAAATATGTATTTACAATTTTCTTTTTATTACAGACTACAATCCTTGGGTTATCGGCAACAACTGAATAGATTTACAACTCCAAAAGAGAAACAACTCTATAATGGAAGACTCAGCTTACACAACTCAACGCCAATTGAGAAGAGTCATCAATCCTCAACAGATACCAATATTTCAATAGGTACGCGACATGTCAGTAGTGCAACATGCGTATGTACACACCCTACCAGTAGTACAACTCACATATGTATGTGGCCTATATGTACTACAACCTGTGTGTCCCTTCTAAACAACTAGGGTTTTCACTCCATGATAAAATCAGATATTATGTAGCCCTACAGGAAACTAAGACAAATCCAAAGTCTGGTTATTTACCAAGGAATCCATTTTCTCTTTCATTCCTTGCTCCCACTTATTTCTATTGTCTACCTGCATTACCTCTTCATAACATTCTGGTTCACCAGAATTATTCAACAATAAATAATACAATGAAGGAGAGTATCGTTCAGGGGGTCTACTTAACCTGGTAGATATTCTAACAACACTTGCAGGAGTATGAGTGTTATGTGACTTATCGGTAAATGCATACATAAACAGATCTCCCTAGATCCACCTAGATCTAGAACAAAACAAGAAAGGACATGATGCTTTCCCTAATCTCTAATCATTGAGTTTACCATCAAATGAAAGATAGGCGACATATAGTGTAAATATTGCTTCCTCTTGTCATCATCATCCTAGATCCACTCCAGTGCTCCTGTGATGTTAGATATGCAAGAGAACACAAGCCAACCAAAGTGAAATAAAAATAGCATACTCAAAGATAACTAATGTATGTGATCAAGGAATCATACAATAAAACAAGATGAGTTTTATGGGAAAGAAACATATCACTATATTATAAAAAATGAAAGTGGATATTACAACCAAATCCTTGATGTTGCAAGGTCCCCTTCCGATGACCCTTTTCTCCAACACACACACTTTCTACAAACATGAATGAAGAAGATCCACAATGACTTGATGAACTGAAATGAAGCTCTCCAGAATGATCCAATGCAAAATTCTCCATACAATCTTAGCCAAATTCAACCTTCATTAACCTTAATTCCTTTCTTAACCTTTTCCATGAGAAATCCATCCTTATATAGGGGAAAGAGATATGGTTAAAGATATTAGGATGATCCCACCAAATCATAGAAGTGAGTAAGATCCCAACCATATGGGTGCCACCTCACCTTCTAGAAGATTCCCTTCTAGAAATTTTGTGAAGGTCAACCTTTTCTTAGCCTTTTGGCATCATCGTACCTAGCTGTAGAGAAGAATATGGATACATCACAAACAAGCTTTGGGGAAGTCTGCGATGACCATGTATCATCGCACCCTGCTTGTGATGTAGCCTGCGATGACCCTCCTTAATAAGGTTTTTGGAAGAGAAAGCCAGTCACCTTTCTCATGAAGATAGGTTCTTTTGGGAACATGAACACATGCTTATCAATGAATCATTTAGATGACCAAAATAATGTGTAACAATGAGGTACTTTTTTCTCCTACTGTTGTACATTTTGATTTTATGGTATCTTTGAAATTTCTTTTTCAGTGATCTCATCAAGAACTGTGTATTATGTATTTTCTTTTTCCTGTTTCTTTGCCTACAACTGATCTTTGTACCTGACCTTCTAATTGAATATGACATATATACTCATAATTATTTTGTTATTTTCATAATCCCATAAGTGATAACCAAAATCATTAACACCATATCCAATAAAGGTACACTTCTTGAATTTTTCCTCAAGATTTGTTCTATTTTCTTTATCAATGTGGATAAATGCTTCACAACTGAAAGTATTCAAAAAGGAATAGTTTACCTTTTTACCTGTCCATTCCTCCTATGGAATTCCAACATCCAAAGAGCTTGAAGGTCCTATTCTTATTAAGTAAACAAAATTATCTACAACATCTTCCCAAAACCATACGAGAAATCTAGTATGTAATCTCATACTCTTTGCATGCTCCATTATTGTCTTGTTCATCCTTTCTGACACACGTTTTTCTTGTGGTGTTCTTGTAACTGTCTTCTCTCTACGAATCCCATGGTATGAATAATAATCATCAAACTCCTTGATGAAATATTCACCTCCATTGTCTGATCTGAGACACTTCAACCTTTTTCCTGTCTCATTCTCAACCAAAGCTTTCCATTTCTTAAAAGTATAAAAAACATCAGATTTTTTTTGAATGCAATAAACCCAAGTTTTTCTAGTTGCATCATCAATAAAAGTAACATAATAACAAGAGAAACCAATAGATGATAATTGATCTAGTCCCCATACATCTATATGCACAAGCTATAAATTTTCATTCTTATTTACCTTTCCAACTCTGAGAAATTTGACTCTCTTTTGTTTTCCATAAACACAATGCTCAGAAAAATCCAAATCAATTTGTTTAAGATATGGAAAAAAAGTTCTTTTTTGAAGTATCTACATCCCCTTCTCATTCATTTGTCCAAGCCTATGATTCCACAGTGTTGTATCCACTCTTGTAGAAGATAAAGAGATATAAGAGTTAGTATTACCAGTACATAAATACATTGTATCTACCTTCTCTCCTTTTTCTATCATTAGTGATCCTTTGGTGACCTTCCACACCTCATTTGTAAATATGTATATACAACCTTCACTTTCCAACTTCCCCATTAAAATTATATTTTTATTTAGATATAGAACATGTATTACCTCTTTCAACAACCACTGGTTTCCATTCCTTTTCTTTATATTTACCTTTCCCATTCCAACAATTTTTCATGGTGCATCATCAACCAAATGAACCTGTCCAAAATAACCTTCAACATAATCTAGAAAATGTTTCCTATGGGGTGTGGCATGAAATGAATCCCATGAATCTACTACCCAAGACTCAGAAATATTATCTACAGAAAAAATCAAAGCATATTGTAACACATCTGATGTTACACTTGATTCCTAATTTTTCTCCTCATTTCCATCTCTTTGTTTCTTTGGAGTTGTGCAACCTTTCTTCTTATGTCTTTTATTCCCACAATTATAGCATTCTATCTTTCCCAGTATGGATTTGGATCTTCCCTTCCTATAATTCTTGTGGTTCCCTAAGCCCTTTCCTCTATCCTTTTGTCTTCTCTTGTTATCCATGTTTAACGAATTACCTGATGTCTCACATATGATTTTCCATCGCATTTCCTTGATAAGGATAACACCAACAACATCATCAAATTTTAAATTGTTTGAACCAGAGACCAAATTACCTATAGTCATGACCAAGCCATTCCAACTTTTTGGAAATGAGAAAAATATTTGAAGATATTTGACCTCATAATCAAATTCCTCTTTTATAGAACTTAGTTTATTAGTAACCGTATTAAATTCATTTAAATGAAATGAAAGAGACCCACCTTCTGAAATATTAATATTAAATCATATCTTCATTAGAAATACCTTATTGGATGTCAATGTATTTTCATACAGTTTAGCCAATGCGTCCATCATCTCCTTTGTTCTCTTTTATTTTGAAATATTGAAATCCATCGACGTTGCCAGGATCAACCATATCATTCCTAGTTATTTTCTATCAAGAACCTCCCATTCTTCATCCTTCTTGGCCATCGTCTTCTTTTCTATTCCACCCAATGGTAGGAATAGATCCTTCTGATATAAATAATCTTCCATCTTCATCTTCCATAACTGGTAGTTTTGGCCTTTAAATTTATTGACCCTAAACTTTCCATCTTCCCCCATTTCTCCCACTCGAACCATGAACCCTCTTTTCCTGCGAGTTTCCTTTCACTGTGATACCAACTATTAGAAAAATAGTATCATGGAGTAATAAAATGAAAACAAATGCAAAAATAAAACATAGAAGATGCACAATACAATAGAGACACATATATATGTGGTTCACCCTGTGTGGGCTACATCAACTAGATAAATTTCCTGGTCCTTCATTTTTATTATCCAACAAATGAAGGGATACAACCTAAAACACACTTGATGTAACTTCCTCTTCTTTCTCTCACAGTATCCTCTCTCAGAATACAATATTCCCAATGATTCATAGCCACAATACATTTCCCTCATAAAAAAGGGTTTCCTTCTAGTGCAAAAAACCCTGAAATAACTTGTAACGTCAGATCTGTGACCTTATAATGAACGATCTAGATTTACTATGAAATTACAATATACATTTACAAGGAAAATTTTCCTTCGGGGCCTTTGCCGCCAAACTCCCCATTGGGTAAATATATCCTCTAAACCCCCTTTGGGGGGGCCTCTTTCCCCTAGACTCCCCATCCATGGGGATGAGCCCCTTGGACCCTGTAGGGAGGGAAATCCCCCCCTGCAACCCCCTACGTGGAGGGGTGTACAATATTATATTTTTTAGAGTATTCATGGGGTATAAACATAGTTGGAAACAAATACCTATGAAACAAGAATATAATCAGGATCTGCAACCAACAAGGAAGACTAAATTTTTATCTTTGTGTCAATGTTGAAAAATAGGGAAATAATGAAATATAAAATTATCACTTTGTATGATATGAAATGATAGGCAATATTGATGAAGATAAATTTTTGTATTTGAAACTAGTGATGTTGAAGATGTTGATGATGGAGGATTCTTGATTTTAACACAAGGAAGAAATAAATTGTTGTTGTTGTAGGCATATGAACCTGAAATGGATCTGTTATTGGGAAGAATTCAGAGCTTCTTGGAAAACTACAAACCCTTACTCATGGAACTGTTGATGATGAATATTCATTTGGGAAAGTCATAGGTTATCCTTTAACTAATATAGTGGTCCTGTAATTACATAAGGTAATGGCTATAGGAATATTCAATTGGATTTATTATGAATGTTGAAACCATGATTATTGGGGATACTTTTTGAATCTAATCACCGAAGTGAAATATATTAAGTCCAAAAGATGCTAATAATGTAAAAACTAAAAATATAGAAGTTGATGATATGTAAAATGAATCTAAACATGTTGTACTAGAACCAATGAAAAGGATTGCTGCAAATTATTGTTGATATCCCATAGTCTTCAAATGCTACCCATTCCTATGATACAATTCTCATCATGTGTTTGAATTTTTTTATGTTGAACATGAGGAGAAATCATTAGATTACCGACCATTAAGTTGTGTCATTCACCAACGTGAAGAAAATCATCTTTGATGATAATGAGTGCTAAAGTACCTTAGTGAATATTGATAGGTACAAATAAATGTGTTGATGTTGAGTCACCTGCAATATTTGTCAGTCAAGAGGCATTGATCTATCCCCATGACTAACGACAAAAAAATATGTCATTAAGGTATGAAAATTACAGGGCACTACAAACTCTCTAACCTCATCCCTAGATAATTTTTTGATGTCGATGGGGTAAGGTTTGTCAAAGGGAAGGCCTTAAGGAATTCTCCATCAAGTAACATGAGAATGAAACCAAATGATTTTGAAGGACAATATTACAACAATGTTCACGTAAGACTTTATTACAAACTTCAAAATTTTGATGAATATTCTAAGGCATCAAAATTTAGTTGCAGTGGAGATGGTCTTGAACTATGGTGTTATTATGACAAGTATGGTTATCCCAAGATCTATTGCGAGAAGGATTTTCATAGACTAATGTTGTTTCCTCTTGATATTGTTGTCACAATATTAGTCATAGAAAAACTTCCTCTTTTTGGGACAAAACTAAACTTATTCATCTTACAGCTAACAATATCATTTTTATTCAAAATAAATGGGGAATATCTACCCACCAATTTCTTGGTTTTCAAGAAAACTCTCTGTCCAAATGTACCATAAAAACAGGTTTTCACAAAAAATACATTATTATTTTTTCTTTTTATATTTTTTCCCTTTTTTTTTCTTCTTTTCTTTTTCTCTATTCTTTTGTTTTTGTTATACAATTAATTATTTGAGGAAATAATAAAGAAATGAATCAAAGAGAGGGATGAGCAGGCGAAAAATTATCCTTACTTAAAACATCCATCCCAGATTGTTGTTGAACACATTGCAAAAACTCTTCTTGGTTGACAGGATTCTTGTACAATCTCAGCCGATTCCCATTGACTAAGAAAGATATCCCTCCAATATCAATGGTCTTGATTTTCATGGATCCATTGTCAAAGATATTTACAATTGTTAGAAAAAAAGGATCGCAGAGTGATAAAATAAAACAAATGTGAAAATAAAACACAAAATATACACAATACAATATAGACAAAGATATACGTGGTTCACCCAATGTGGACTACGTCTACAAGAGAAATTTCCAAGTCCTCCCTTTTTATTATCTAGCAAAATGAAGGGATACAACCTACAACAGACCCATTGTAACTTCCTCTTCTTTTTCTGATAGTCTCCTTTCTTAGAATAAAATATTCGCAACAATACATAGCTGCAATACAATTCCCTCTTAAAAGAAGGTTTCCTTCTGGGGAAAAAAAAAAGCTATCATAACATCTACCGTCATATTTGTGACCTTATAATGAACAATCTAGATTGACTACGAAATTACAATATTTTACAAGGAATTTTTTCCCAATATTTTTCTTCGAGGTTGCTGCCCCTAAATCCCCCACTAGGGGGGGGTACAAAAATTGTCGTCACCCCCACTTTAACCCTCCTAGTAATATTTTTGGGGGATAAATCCCCCCCCATACCCCCTCGTTAGAGAATGGGGTACAGTAACGACTGAAACAAACTTCTGAATCAGGAAAATAATCAGGCTCCACAACCATCAATCTCCCACTTGGAGACTGATCACAACAATGTTTTTGTTGTTGTACCTGTTGGAACATACTCCACCTTGGACCTAGAAAATTTCTCATCTTCAACTTCTTGCTTGAAGACCAACTGAAACTAAGAAAAAGCTCTATTTCTCCCTGGTTACTCCCTTTGTTAACATGTTTGCAAGATTGTGGCTAGTGTGTATCTTTTCCAACTTCAAATTTCCATATTCCAAGATGGATCATATGAAATGGTACCTGAGTTGTATCCTTCAAATGGAAGGTTGAGTTATCGGAAATATGAATGGCAATCTCACTGTCACATTACAACCTGTTATTCTCTTGATTCTTTCCCAATTCATCCATAAAACTCTATAACCAAATCATCTCTTTACTAGCCTATGCAGCAACAACATACTCTGCCTCTATTGTTGAAAGTGAAACAACCTTTTGTAGTTTCAAAATAAAACTTATTGTTGTTCCACCTACAGTAAAAACATACCCTGTGGTGCTTCTCCTACTATATTTATCACCTTCCATATATGAATCAACATATCCTTGTAGAACAGTCTCTGAACCTCCAAAACATAACTCATGAGTAGAAGTACCTCTCAAATACCTGAGAATCCACTTTACTTCCTCCCAATGTTATTTACCTAGATTGTTCATATACCTACTCACAAGTCCCACTGCATGTGCAATATTTGGTCTTGTGCAAACCATCACATAAATCAAGCTTCCAACTGTTGATGAATAAGGGACCTTGGACATGTATTCTATCTCCTCCTATGTCTTGGGACACATTTACTTTGTTAATTTTATATGGCTGTCCAAAGGTGTACTAACTGGTTTTTCATTCTGCATTCTAAACCTCTCCAATACCTTCTCTATGTACTCACCCTGATACAATATCAATTTGTGATTTTTCATGTCTCTTGTTATTCTCATACCAAGAATTTTCTTTGTAGCACCCAAATCCTTCATTGCAAATGAATTATTTAATTTCATCTTAAGAACATTTATATCCTATATATTATACCCTGCAACAAGCATGTCATATACATACAATAGCAAGATAATATAACTTCCATTTTCTGTCCATTTAAAATAAACACAGTGATCATAATGACATCTACTATAACCTTGTTCTGTCATAAACCTATCAAAATTTAAATACCATTGCCTTGGAGCTTGTTTTAGGCCATACAAGCTCTTCTTCAACATGCATACCAAATTTTCCTTCCCTTTGACCCCATGCCCCTATGGCTACTGCATATAAATCTCTTAATCCAAATCCCCATGGAGAAAAGTTGTTTTTACATCTAACTATTCAAAATGAAAATCTTCTACTACCACAAGAATTAAAATAGTCATAATTCAAGTCATTTTAAAAACATGAGAAAATAATTAATCAAAATATATACATTTCTTTTGTGCAAACCCCTTTAGAATAATTCTAGCCTTATACCACTTTTTTCCTCCATCTTCTTCCTTCAACTTGTAAACACACTTATTCTGCAATGCTCTTTTCCCTGCAGACAACTGAACTAAATCCCAAGTCTGGTTATTTACCAAGGAGTCAATTTCCTCTTTCATGCCTTGCTCCCACTTCTTTTTAGTTTCTACTTGCATTGCCTCTTCATAAATTTCTAGTCCACCGTAATTAGTCAAAAATAAATCATACAATGAAGGAGAGTATCATTTAGGGGGTCTACTTAACCTGGTATATCTTCTAACAACACTTCCAGGAGTTTGAGGTACCTAATGCTCCTGTTGTTGAACATTTTGATTTTTTGGTACCTTTGGAATATCTTTTTCAATGATCTCATCAAGCACTATGTATTCTTGTTTTTGTTTTTCGTGTTTCTTTCCCTGTAATTGATCTTTGTACATGACCTTCTCATTCAATATGGCATCTATACTCCTAATTATTTTGTGATTTTCATAATCCTGTAAGTGATAACCAAAATCAATAACACCGTAGCCAATAAAGGTAATATTCTTGGATTTTTCTTCAAGATTTGTTTTATTTTCTTTATCAATATGGACAAATGCTTAGCAACCGTAAGTATTCAAAAATGAATAGTTTACCTTTTTACCTGTCCATGCCTCCTATGGAATTCCACCATCCAAATATCTTGAAGGTCCTCTTCTTATTAAGTAAAAAACAATATCTACAACATCTTCCCAAAACTGTAAGGGAAACCCAACATGCAATCACATACTCCTTGCATGCTCCATTATTGTCTTGTTCATCCTTTCTAACACACCATTTTCTTGTGGTGTTCTTGGAACTACCTTCTCTCTATGAATCCCATGGTATGAACAATAATCTTCAAACTCCTTTCTCCAATGTTCACCTCCATTGTATGATCTGAGACACTTCAACATTTTTCTTGTCTCATTCTCAACCAAAGATTTCCATTTCTTAAAAGTATCAAAAACATCAATTTTTTTTCGAATGCAATAAACCCAAGTTTTTCTAGTTGCATCATCAATACAATTAACATAATAATGAGATGCACCAAGAGATGATACTTGAGCTGGTCCCCATACATCTGTATGCAAAATCTCTAGCTTTTCATTCATCTTTACCTTTCCAACTCCAAGAAATATGACTCTCTTTTGTTTTCCATAAACACAATACTCACAAAAATCCAAATCAATTTGTTCAAAATATGAAAACATATTTCTTTTGTGAATTATCTACATCCCATTATCACTCATGTGTCCAAGCCTATGATTCCACAGTGTTGTATCCACTCTTGTAGAAGCTAAAGAGATAGAATATTTAGTATTACCAGTACATAAATACAATGTACATACCTTCTCTCATTTTTCTATCACCAGTGATCCTTTGGTGACCTTCCGCACCTTATATATAAATATATATATACAACCTTGATTTGCCAATTGCCTAGTTGAAATTATATTTTTCCTTAGATCTGGAACATGTCTTACCTCTTTCAACAACCATTGGTTTCCATTCTTTTTATTTATTTGTACCTTTCCCATTGCAACAATTTTACATGGTGCATCATCACCCAAATGAACCTTAAAGGATCGGATCCTATCAATGAGAGGGGGGGAGGGGTGAATTAGTGATAGAATAATGTTATCAAAATTTTTACTTTTGTCAATGCAAACAAAATTTGAACACAATGTTTTATCATGGAACCCAATTGGAAAAACCACAAACACTTTTCTATTAACTAGAAAAATATGTTTTACAACTTACAATAGAAGGAAAATGTTCTTCCTCTTTAGATAAACACCCAATGATCATAATTCACCCACACCCCTTATTCACCAGATCCAGCTGGTATGAGAGTACAACCCCCTATTTAGTCAGCTATAACTGACAAGGAAGCACCTACTCCCCTGCAGGCTCCAACTTGCCCTTTCACCTCCCTTCCACCCTATGTTCATCAATCTGGAAATAGGGTATGCAGTCCAGTAATGGTATTCTATATCAAACACTTGGCTTCATATTTGTTTCTCTCTCTCCTTTTATTCTTGATCTTCAATATTTCCTTGACAGACACACTTCTTCTTCACATTTCAACATACTTATAAGTCTTTAATATTTTCAATGCAACTCTTCATAAACAACATACTTCTCCATTTAATAGATTATAAATTTAATTAATATTGATTATTACTAACAGAGTTATCATTCTTATTTGATTTAATTCCATCTTTTAATGCATTAATGATTTTAACAAATATTCAATCTAACTGGGTTTTTTTTTCGTGCAACTTACTGTCTTCGTGTTACTGCAAGGTTTTATTAATTTTGGAGAACATATGACAACATGTAAACCATTTAGAAATTATAGTGAAGTTTTTATATCCTCTTCTATCTTCTTCGTTTGATCCACATTCTTAATGATCTTTTTCATTTTACCAAAATTGTGACAATGTGAAATCTTTGGTGTTGTGCAGGGTTTTAACTAGTTTTTGGCAAACCTCCACAATTGACAATATGCCAAAAAATATGACAGGAATAACGGTCTCAACATTTGAAAGTTTATTAACTTGGTAGAGAAATTGGTGACCCTCCAGACTTGGCGTTATGCCATAGAATTCAGTAAAATTGGAATTCTTACCACCTAATCCCACGATCACCCATATGATCGTCGTGCCAAATAGTTATATAAAAAAATATTAAATAAACGATTGTAGTCACTTCTTCTAAAAGGTAGGGGTCCTGACAGGTCATCTCGAGCTCCAGGTTGGTGATCTTCTATTGAATTCCAAGCACCTATACCCCCCGCAATACCTCTGCACTACGCGTAGAATAAGCATAGAGAGGGATTTCAATATAAACCCACTTAAACTTTTCCCCTTTACCAATGTTTGATAATTCCCAAATGGATGAGTTGATCAACACTGTCAATCACTTGATCAAACAATTGTTGATTATTCAATATTTCTTAGTCTTCCATGCCTCCTCTATGGCCCAAATGTATTAACCATTATGTCTGGTTTCTCTTCAGTAACATGCTCCCATCGACTCTTAAAGTGCTTCCCCTGATTGCATTCAGGTTTTTGTACTGATGCCACATTTATAGTGCTCTCATGAGGTGGCCTGCACTCTGAGTAATGAACTCCATGTCAGATGTGAGATAAATTCCTTCAACATTAAGTTGTGAAATGTATGCCTGAAGAAACAAATTTAAGTTTCCATATTGTCATATCAAAATATGCATTCTCATTCATCCCCAAATATAGAAATTTTCCAAAGCATGCCCTCAATAATCAGTGTGAGAATTGAAAAATAATCTTAGCGAGCTTCATATTGAACAATTATCCTAGTATGTTTCATGTATAGGATGCGATAACCACATTATCTACATTGAATTACATCACCAATATTTAGTGAATTCTTAGCTCTACAGTCTCCACAAATGTAACTCACAGGTTCGTGCGTTGCAGGTCCATCCAAGGTAGATTAAATCCTAAAGAAAAACATTGATCTTTGCGTTGGGATCCTTCAAACTCTCCTTAACTGGTATTGGCACTTGATCTAAAAGATTTTCAAGTTTCGTATTCTCTTCTTTCTTCTTGAGTAGTGGCACATTTTGTAGTTTACTTTTAATCCTTGGTCTACCTCTCTTTCTATGTGATGTTGGAGAATGTGCAACAACATGATTAAAATCCATGTCCTTGACTTGCATCTCATCCTTTAGTCTACTCTAGTCATCCCTCTTCAAACTAGGATCAACATGTACTAAAGCACCTACATATTTGATATTGTTTAAATAATTCACTTCATCTTGAGTTTTGTGTCCATATCTTGGCATCCCATCTTTATTTTCACATGCATATCAATTAATAGAAGCCTGGATGCCTGCAGATTGTTTATACATGGATAAATACTCTTCCAACATTATCAGGCAGAGGTCTACTGGAAAACACCTCTGCTGTAAGGTCAATAATAGGATAGTCAGAATGAGCACCAGGATAGGCAAGCACCAACATTGGCAAACAGAGGTCTACTATAAAATATCAGTATTAGGATAGTTATTATGAGCATTCTCAGAAAGACAACCCTTGTCTTTAAGGCACATCACAGAGCTTGTAGTAACATAGTGCCTCATAACCATCACAATGATCAGATCAACATACATCACTACTTATGTCATTTTACATGCCCCATCAGTGGTTCTGCCAACATAGACATGTCATCATAGGCAACATAATGTCAACATGTTCTTCTCTATTTTAGATTTATATATATGTAACATTGTCAATGTTAATGCCATCAATGCCAACTTGTATTTCCATATTGCCAACAATATCCCCCTTTGGCATTGATGGACATACTATTTTCATTTCTCCCCCTTTGACATCAAGGGAAAAGGGTTGAATGACTCCCCCTGACTTTGATCACTATCTTCCCCTGAATTGATGCCAATTGATGCTTTATTTTCTTGATATATTAGATTGGAATAGAGACTATTCCCAATCTTTCACTGAGATATTCAAATATATCTCTACTTAAGGGTTTAGTGAAAAAATATGCAAACTGTTCTTGTGTTGAGACATATTCCAATTTATTGTTCTTATTTTTAACCTGATCTCTTAGATAGTGGTATTTTATTGTAATGTGTTTTTCTTTGGAGTGTTGTCTAGAGTTCTTGGAGAGACTTATAGCACTTGTATTATCACAGTAGATAATAATGGGTTCTTCAAACACTCCTTTGATGTCTTGTAAGGTTTATTTAATCCATTCCACTTGTGTGCAACATTCCGTTGTTGCAATATACTCAGCTTCAGTGATAGATAAATAAATTGAGGATTGTTTCTTGCTTATCCAAGCTACCAATGATTCTCCTAAGAATAATGCTCCTCCACTTGTAATTTTTTTGTCATCTACACAAACTACCCAATTTTCATCTGAATAGGCCCTTAAAGAGAATGAATTCTTTCTAGGGTAACACAAACCAAGTCTATGGTTCCTTTTAAATATATAAATATTATTTTCACAACTTGAACATGGATCTCTTTTGGTGAAGCTTGGAATCTATCCACCATTCCAACAACTTGCTTGACATCAGGTCTAGAAGTTGTTACATACAGTAAAATCCCAATCATTGATCTGTATTTTTTTGGATCTACAACTTTGGACTCATCTTCCTTTCTTAATTTGCATCCAATTGTCATACGTGTACAAACAAGTTTTCAATCCTCTAACTAGAATTTCTTAAGAATATATTTAACATACTTGGAATGATGGATAAAGAATACCCTTTTGGATTGTACTATTTATAATCCTAGAAAGAAATTTAGTTCACCAAGAAAGGACATATGAAATTATTGCTACATCCTCCTAGCAAAGTCCTTATTTTTCATCATCACTCCCATTTATAATATCATCAACATATACTTCCACAATAATCATGCTCTCACTAACAATTTTACAATAAATATTGATATATGTTGATCCTCTTTTGAGGCCTTGTACTTGTAAATAAGAATCTAGCCTTGCATACCATGCTCTGGGTGATTTTTTTAGCCCGTAGAGTGCTTTCTTTAGTTTACAGACATAGTCTCCTTTGTTAGTTAATTGAAATCCTTCTGGTTTCTCAATATAAACTTCCTCTTCTAAGTTTCCATTAAGAAATGTTGACTTGACATCCATCTCGTATACTTTCAATTTTTTGTAGCTGGAAAAGGATAAGAACATCGTAATTTCCTCTAATATGGCCATAGGTGCAAAGGATTCTTCAAAGTATACCCCTTTAACCTAAGCATACCCTTTACATACCAATCTGGATTTGTTCCTGATTACTTGCCCTTATCTCATTCACTTTGTTTTTATACACCCATTTAGTTCCAATGATATTCTTATTTTTTGGTCTTGGAACTAGTTCCCAAGTTTGATTTTTTTAAATCTCATCCAATTATTCCTTCATAGCATTGATCCAATTTTCATCTTTGCATGGCTCTTTGCTTGAGTTGGGATCAAGATGTGACAAAAGTGTTATTTCTATTTGATACAACAATTGTCTTCTTGTCTTCACTCCATTGATTTTATTTCCAATAATCAGTTCTCCAGGATGATTCTTTTGATTTATTCTTGAGGGTGTCTTTGTGTGTCTTCTTGGGGATTCTTCTCTTATCTATTCTTATTGAATATCTTCCTCATATTCAATGGTATCCATTTCATCATCTTGTATATATTCCTTTTCTTCTTTATTCTCTTCTACTTATTTTGCTTGTGTACCAACTAACTTATCATCATCTTCATCTTCATTGTCAAGTATGGTCTCTTGATGTTTGATCTTTATTGTTTTTAAATCATCCACGTTAACATTTGCACTCTCAACAATATTATGTAATCTAATATTGTATCATCTGTATTCTTTGTTGTTAGAATAATGTCCAAGAAAGATACCTTCATCATATATAGCATCAAATTTTATGAGATTATCATCAAGCATTTTGATGTAACACTTACTTCCAAAGACCTTAAAGTATTTTACCGAAGGATCTCTCCCAAACCATAGTTCATAAGGAGTCTTATTACTATTAATATTGAGCTGACCTCTATTTAATATGTATACTGGTGTGCCTACAACTTCCCTACAATATCCATAAGATAATCTTGCTTCATTGAGCATAGTCCTTACAACCTCCTAGACTGTTCTATTCCTTCTCTTAGAAATCCCATTTTGTTGAGGTGTTCTTGTAGTAGAGAACTGTCTTTTTATTCCATGAGTTTCATAAAAGAGGTCAAACTATTTTGAGGTGAACTCACCACGATTGTCTGATATAAGAAATTTGATTTTTGTCTCTATTTCATTTTGAACAAGGGTCTTAAAAGCTTTTAATTTGTTAAGTGCTTCTGATTTTTCCTTGAGAAAAAAAACCTAAGATATTCTAGTAAAATCATCAATGAACAACATAAAGTAGGACTCTCCTTGCAAAATCTTGGTCCTTGTAGGTCCACAGAGGTTGGTGTGAAAAATATCTAAAGGTTTTGAGGTTGAGTATTCTTTTGTTTTGAACCTTATCCTAGTTTTCTTCCCTAGTTGACAATGTCTACACATAGGATTTGAGGGCTTTGTGATCTTTCGCATGTTTCTTACTGCCCCAAGATCGTTGACTTTCACTAAATTGTCAAAGTTAATGTTCCCCAACCTTCTATGCCATAGCTAAATTTCATCTACTAAATTTATATGACACTCCTCATTAAATTTTGTATTTAGTATATATACATTCTCAGGAGTTCTAAGAGCGGTACCAACCAATTTTCCTGAGTCCTTTCTCCTAATCTCACATTTCTAGGAATCAAAGATGCAAATGTGCCCCTAATCACAGGTTTGGATGACATTTAATAGGCTAGGTTTCAGTTTTTCAACAAGAAACACATCCTTGGCTTTGTCTTTTCCCAAATTCACAGTGCATTTCCCAAGTATGTTACCTGAAGCATTGTCACCAAATGTAACTTTACCCTTTTGTTTCTTTAAGTTCAAAAACTTGTCCTTATTTCCTATCATATGTTTTGAGCAACCACTGTCAACATACCAGAGATCTTATTTATCTTGGGATTTCAAGGAAATAAGACATTCCTCTTTTGATGTTTTTTCTTTCCAAAGATTCTTTTTCTCTCTAATGAACTTTGGTTTTTTTGAGACTTCCATTAATCTGCAATTACTTGCTTTATGTCCATAATTATGATATCTGAAGAATTCTAAGTTCCCTTCTTGTAGAGGTGTAAAGGAGTTATAATTTCTTCTTTTAACTTGATCTATTGTTTGGTTATCTTTAAGGTTATAGTTCTTAACCCTCAAGTTTTTTCTTCCATGTGCTCTACAATTCATAGCTTTGTGTCCGAAATTAGATCATGCAAAGAAATAACCAAATAAAATGTGAGGATACCTCTTTTGATAAACCTTCTTTGGTTTTGTCTTATATTCTTTCTTGATGGGTGGAAGTAATCCTCTAGAGTTCTGATCATTACTTGTCTTTTCTTCATCTTTCCTCTTGAATGTACTAAGGAGAGCAGTTGCATAAGATTTTGAGTTAACTTGGTTTTCTTCTTGAGAATAGCCTACTCCATTTTTGTTACCTGAATCCCTTTGTGCGGTAATAATCTTATCTAATATTTTAGAGCTATTTTCATATCTTGTTTGAATAAGTTTTTCATCAAGCTCTTTTCTTAGCTGAACTAATTCTCCCTCCATTCTTTCACAAGTTATTTGTTTCTCTTTAAGAGACTTTTCCAAAATTTATTCCATCCTATTTGCTTCTAGGATTTGGTTTTTCAGGTTGCTCATGAGTTTCTCCGTCTCTTTTTGTTTCTGTTCATGTTTTTCTTTTTGTTGAACTACAAAAATTTGCAGTTGTCTATATATGTTTCTATATCTTATTAATTCATCCAAGGAACTGAGAATTTATTCTTCCTTATTAACCTCTGCTTCATGTTCTGAATCTTCCTCATGCTCAATTTATTCTATCTCATTAGACTCTTCAACACCTAGAAAAAGGACTTCATCATCATCACTATCACTAGACTTTGATGAACTCATGTTTTGTTCTTTTGAGTAAAAATTGTTTTTCCTTTTGAAATACTTTTTATTATAGTGGGGTTTTCCCTTTTTCTTGTATTGTTTATTTTTGTCTTCTTCATCTTCAGGGTCCTCCTTGGGATAGGGACACTTGGATGCAAAGTGGACAACCTTTCCACAACTAAAAAATTTGAAAGACAGCTTGCCTTTGTACCTCCCTGATCCTTTCTAAAGTTTTTTAATAAAATTGGCTTCTTCTACATTAGATTCTTCATGATGGTTGGGTTGAGGTTTTTGCTTCTGATTTTTTTTTTCTTCAGAACCTTGAAGGCCGCCTCTCCTTTTGGGAGGCTCTCATGACCTAATATTAACTCATATGCTATGAATATTCCATACAATTCATCCATGGTGAGTTGATCTAGATTCTCTCGATCTTCAAGAGTGGACACTTTAGGATTATACAACATAGGTAGTGTTCTTAGTATGTTTTCAACTAACTCGTTGTCTGACACTTCTACTCCCAAAACTTTGATTGCATTAACAATATTATCAACTCTTTCAAAGTACTCTGAGATATTTTATTCATCCTTCATTTTTAGACATTCATATTTTACTTTGAGAGTCTAGAGTTTGGCCCTCTTTACCTTGGAATCTCCTGCATATATAGTTTCCAATTTATCCCAGAGTTGTTTTCAATTTTTACAGTTTAGTACTTTAGCAAGGATCTTCTTACTCAGTCCAACTTGTAGTGTGTTTAAAGCCTTTCCATGTTCCCAAAATTTCTTCTTATCTTCTGCTTCTATGGGAGTGACTTTTGTAACATCATATCCTTTTTCAACTAATGTCCATATTTCTAGTCCAATGGACATCAAATAACTCTTCATTATAACACTCCAAAAAAAAAAGTCTTCACCATTAAATAGGGGGACTTTTAATGACATATTCAACTATTGATCCATTATGATGTATATTTCTCTTCAAGTTATTTAAAACTTTAGTGAAGAGACCTGCTCTAATACCAATTGAAGGATCAGATCCTGTCACTGAGAGGGGGGGGGGGAGTGAATCAATGATAGAATAACATTATCAAAAAATTTACTTTTGTCAATGCAAAAAAAAATTTGAACACAATGTTTTATCATGGAACCCAATTGGGAAAACCACAAACACTTTTCTATTAACTGCAAAATTATATTTTACAAGTTAAAATAGAAGGAAGATGTTATTCCTCTTTATATCAACACCCACTGATCATGATGCACCCACAACCCTTGTTCACCAGATCCAACTAGTAGGAGGGTACAACCCCCTATTTAGTAATCTACAACTGACAAGGAAGCACTTACTCCCCTACAGGCTCCAACCTACCCTTGAACCTCCCTGCCACCCTCTATTCATCAATCTGGAAATAGGATATGCACTCTGGTAATGGTCTTTTATATCAAACATTGGGTTTCATAGTTGTTGCTATGTCTCCTTCTATTCTTGATATTCAATAATTATTTGATAGACACACTTCTTCTTCACATTTCAACATACTTATAAGTCTTTAATATTTTCAACGCAACTCTTCATAAACATCATACTTCTTCATTTAATAGATTGTAAATTTAATTAGCATTGATTATTACTAACACAATTATCATTCTTCTTTTATTTAATTCCATATTTTAATGCATGAATGATTTTAACAAATATTCCATCCATATTTTAATGCATGAATGATTTTAACAAATATTCAATCTAACAGTTTTTTTTTCGTGCAACTTAATGTCTTTGTGTTACTGCAGGGTTTTATTAATTTTGGGGATCATATGACAGCATGTAAACCATTTAGAAGTTATGGTGAGGTTTTTATAGCCTCTTCTATCTTCTTCATGTGATCCATGTTCACAATGATCTTTTTCATTTTACCAAAATCGTGACAGTGTCAAATCTTTGGTGTTGTGCAGGGTTTTAACTAGTTTTTTGTGAACCTCCACAATTGGCAGTATGCCAAAAACTTTGACAAGAGTAGAGGTCTCAACATTCAAAAGTTTATTAACTTGGTAGTGAACTTGGTGATCCTCCAGACTTGGTGTTATTCCACAGACTCCGATAAAATTGGCAGTCTTAACACCTAAGCACATGATCACCTGTATGACAGTCATGCCAAACAATTATATAAAAAAATATTAAATCAACGATTGTAGTCACTTCTTACAAAAGGTAGGGGGACCTAATAGGTCATCCTGGGCTCTAGGATCATGATCTTCTATTGAAGTCCAAGAACCTAGATCCCCCGCCATACCTATGCATTATGCATCGAATAAGCATAGAGAGGGATATAAATATAAACCCACTTAAACTTTTCCCCTTTACCAAAGTGGGATAATTTGCAAATGGATGAGTTAGTCAGCACCATCGATCACTTGATCATATGGTTTTTGAGTCTTCAATATTTATCAGTCGTCCACACTTCATCTTTGGACCAAATGTATTAACCACGATGTTTGGTTTCTCTTCAAAAACAGGATCCCATCAACTCTTAAAGTGATTCCCCTTATTGCGTTCATGTTTTTGTACTGATTCCATAGTTATATTACTCTCATGAGGTGGCCTAGACTCTGAGTAATGAACTCCATGTCATATGTGAGAGAAATTCCTTCAAGATTAAGTTGTGAAATGTATACTTGAAGAAAAAAATTTAATTTTCCATATTGTCAGATCAAAATTTTCTTTCTCATTCATCCCCGAATCTAGAAATGTTAAAAAGCATGCCCTCAATAATCAATGTGACAATTGCAAAATGATCTCAAAGAGCTTCATATTGAAAAATGATTCAAGTATGTTTCTTGTATAGTATGCAATAACCACATTCTATGCATTGAATTACATCACCAGGCTTTAGTGAATTCTCAACTCCACATTCTCCACAAATGTAACTCACAGGTTCGGGCATTGCAGGTCCATCCATGGTAGCTTAAATCCTGAAGAAAAACATTGATCTTTGCGTTGGGATATTCCAAACACTCCTTAACTAGGATTGGCACTCGATCTAAGAGCTTTACAAGTTCCATCTTCTCTTCTTTATTCTCAAGCAGTGACACATTATGTAGTTTACTTCTAAGCCTCATTCTACCTCTCTTTCTATGTGATGTTGGAGAATTTACAACAACATGATTACAATCCATGTCCTTGACTTGCATCTCATCTTTAGTCTACTCCAGTCATCCCTTTTCAAACTAGGATCGACATGTACCAACACACCTATAGATTTGATATTGTTTACATAATGCACTTCATCTTGAGTTTTGTGTCCATATCTTGGCATCCCATCTTTCTTTTCACATGCATCTCAATCGATATAATTCTGGAGGCCTGTAGATTTTTTATACATGGATAAATACTCTTCCAGCATTATCAAGCAAAGGTCTACTAGAAAACACCTATGTTGTAAGTTCAATAATAGGATATTCAGTATGAGCACCAAGATAGGCATGCACCATCATTGGCAAGTAGGGGTCTACTGTAAAATATCAGTAATAGGATAGTTAGTATGAGCATCCTCACAAAGACAACCCTTGTCTTCCAGGAACATAACAGAGCTTGGAATAACAAAGTGCTTCATAACCATCATAGTCAGCAGGTCAACATACATCACTTCTTATGTCATTTTACATGACCCATCAATGGTTCTGTCAACATAGACATGTCATCATTGGAAAGATAATGTCAACATGTTCTTCTTTGTTTTAGATTTATATATATGTAACACTGTCAATGTCAATTCCATCAATGCCAACTTGTATTTCCATATTTCCAACAAACCTGTCCAAAATCACCTTGAACATTATCTAGAAAATGTTTCCTATGGGCTTTGGCATGAAATTAAGCCTCTGAATCTGCTACCCAAGACTCATAAATACTATCTACATAAAGAATCAAAGAATCTTGTAACACATCACCTATTACATTTGCTTCTTGATTTTTCTCTTGTTGTCCATCTTTTTATTTCTTTGGAGCTCTGCAATATTTCTTCAGGTGTCCTTTTTTTCTTAGTCTAGATTTGGACCTTCTCTTCTTATAATTCCAATGGTTCCCTGAGCCCTTTCCTGTATCCTTTTGTCTTCCCTTGTTCTCCATGTTTAACACATTACTTGATGTCTCACATGTGTTTTTCTGTCAAATTTTCTCACTAAGGATAACACCAACAATTTCATCAAATTTTAGAGTATTTGAGCCATAGATTGATCTAAAAATGAAGAAGACTTGAAAAACTTGAATAATTATTGCAAGTGAAATGTTATGTGTTTTAAAGAAACCGGATCAATTTGCAACACATAATAAAGGATTACTTATGTAAAGATACACATAGACAGCAGCATAAAACATTGAACATTAGCACATAAACACAACAACTTGATAAAGGAGTTCACCCCACTCTGGGCTACATCTCCTGGTCCAGCTTCCAATGGATCATTATTATTAAATTGCTCAAAGTGCTCAAAAACATGCTTTATAATTCTCAAAATGACAAACTGACTGCTCCAATGGCTCCGCAGCGTCCCAAAACCCCTGTCTGGGCTCTTTCGGCACCTCAATCGATCAAAAAATGAAGAAGATAGCCTCCTTGAAGTCTTCCCCTTCAACTTTGTTGTCTCTGGTTCTACAAATCGCACCCTTGTGCTTCAAACCTGGCTCACATGCTCATTTAAGTGTAAAAACTTGGCACCGGGTGCAACCGCGCCAACGGTGCAAACCGTAGGACGGTTAAGGCGCCTCCAGCCCCTAACTGCCTCGGCACTCGGTCATATGGCTCATGCGACCTTGGGCTCGGTGAAAAAGTGGTTGAACCGTTTAAAACCATGCAACCAATTGTAACTCCCGCATAAAATACAACCGCACGTACCCGCATTGTAATATGGTTAAAACATATATAATACAACTATGGGTTATCAAACCCGCACGCAATATATTATATTACAATGGCAAACCATAGAACAATTGTTATACACCACCCGCGCACATATATGACATAACATATGGTTATATTTGATGTGTAATGGAACCATGGGTTGGGGCTTAAGCCCCAGCCCGCGCCCTTTTCCATACAATACAATGTATAAACATAAATACATGTTTTATGACATATCAAACAAGGAATAATGGCGGGAACCTTGGTTATCAGAGCGTTATGAAATCATTGGTGTTGGGGGAGGTCCGGGGGTCGAACCCCGCGGCCTCCATAACATTTTAAACATAACCAATTGTTGGCATCCAACCCATTTTTTTTTATTACTCTCAAAAAGCTGCCTACACCCCTTGCGGTATCATGACAAATCATTGTCGCTTTATGCTAATCGACATTCGTCTTATTTTGTGCGACAATTCCAATTCAATTTCGTTTTTAGTTTTTCACAACCGCAAGTATGAAAACACTTCTTTTCGCTGATTAGATTGTCGTCGTCTTCGGTTGATACTTGATCACTGGTTTATCATATGATTGCTAAAGTTTTTATCAGACCTTATGTTCTTGATCATTATCTTACCTTGATTGTGCATTTTGATGTATTTCATTGTTAAAACCTTTGGGCATAAGAGTTACT
>ML806602.1:275251-301244 GCA_009831015.1 Picea engelmannii | reverse complement strand
TCCCTCCATCTCTGCCTGGAGTCTTGTCACCACCGCCTCCCTTATGCATTGAAGGGTTAGAGCCTTCACCCTGTGACATCACGGTTCATTCCATTATGACTTTCATCATATCTCTCAACTGTATGAGAGTCTGCCTGAAGTCTGCTTCTTCATCTAGAACACGTTCATGATCTTCTACATGTGCCATGCTTGGTGAATGTCTCTCTACAACTTGTGGTGAATGAAACTGCTTCCTCCTCGTCGGATAAGAACTTGGCTCCACAAGTTGACCTTCTCCTCTTGTGAGTTTCAACCTTGTGAGCATCAGAAACAAAACTTGCAAACAATCAAGTCTTCAAAACCAGTGCTCTGATACCAACTTGATCTAAAAATGAAGAAGACTTGAAAAACTTGAATAATTATTGCAAGTGAAATGTTATGTGTTTTAAAGAAACCGGATCAATTTGCAACACATAATAAAGGATTACTTATGTAAAGATACACATAGACAACAACATAAAACATTGAACATCAACACATAAACACAACAACTTGATAAAGGAGTTCACCCTACTCCGGGCTACATCTCCTGGTCCAGCTTCCAATGGATCATTATTATTAAATTGCTCAAAGTGATAAAAAAACATGCCTTAAAATGCTCAAAATGACAAACTGACAACTCCAATGGCTCCGCAGTGTCCCAAAACCCCTGTCTGGGCTCTTTCAGCACCTCAATCGGTCGAAAAATGAAGAAGATAGCCTCCTTGAAGTCTTCCCCTTCAACTTTGATGTCTTTGGTTCTACAAATCACACCCTTGTGCTTCAAACCTGGCTCACATGCTCATTTAAGTGTAAAAACTTGGTACCAGGCGCAACCGTGCCAACGATGCAAACCGTAGGACGGTTAAGGTGCCTCCAGCCCCTAACCGCCTTGGCACTTGGTCATATGGCTCATGCGACCTTGGGCTCAGTGAAAAAGTGGTTGAACCATTTAAAACCGTGCAACCAAGTGTAACTCCCGCGCAAAATACAACCGCGCGTACCCGCATTGTAATATGGTTAAAACATATATAATACAACTATGGGTTATCAAACCCATGCGCAATATATTATATTACAATGGCAAACCATAGCACAATTGTTATACACCGCCCGCACGCATATATGACATAACATATGGTTATATGTGATGTGTAATGGAACCATGGGTCGGGGCTTAAGCCCCGACCCGCGCCCTTTTCCATACAATACAATGTATAAACATAAATACATGTTTTATGACATATCGAACAAGGAATAATGGCGGGAACCTTGGTTATTGGAGCGTTATGAAATCGTTGGTGTTGGGGGAGGTCTGGGGGTCGAACCCTGTAGCCTCCATAACATTTTAAACATAACCAATTTAAACAAAAATGAAGGGACACATGGCGCCAATGGGTTGGGCCACTTGTCTCACCTTAATGGCTACAAATGACACATGTCAACACCCGATTGGACAGCCACCATCCAATAAAAAATATGCCATGTCATCAAACTGCCACATCATCATGATGGTATGGCCCTACCACGTGGCCGTACGGACTGTACGGATAGGTACAGTCAGCATCCCAATTTTTTGCCTGTTTGGCTTGGCGGACAGAACGCGATATCTCCTCCATACGGACTCCGTTTGCGAAAGTAAATATACCTCCGGAATCAGGAAGATGAGACGGACACAATGGCATTGTTTTTGTCACATTCTGAGCACTTTAAAAATTGAGCAAAATTTGATCCCCTATTCATAGATATAGTTACTTACAACCATGAACAAGCCATTCCATCTTTCTAGTAATGAGCACAGGATTAGAAGATCCCTGACGTCATCATCAATGTCCACTTTTACATAAATCAGTTGATTAGTAATTGTACTAAATTCATTTAAATGATCTGTAAGAGACCCACCTTCTAACATATTCATATTAAAGAACCTCTTCAATATAAATACCTTATTGGACACTGAGGATTTTTCATACAGTTTATCCAATGTGTTTGTCAGTTCCTTCGTTGTATTTTTTTTTGAAATATTGAAAGCCACCGATGCTTCTAGGATCTGTTGTATCATTCCTGGCGCCTTTCTGTCGAGAACCTCCCATTCTTCATCCTTCATGGCCATCATCTTCTTTTCTATTTCGACTAGTGGTAGGAATAGATCCTTATGAAATAAATAATATTCCATCTGCATCTTCCATAACTAGTAGTTTTGGTCATTAAATTTATCGACCTAAACTTTCCATCTTTCGCCATTTCTCCTACTCGAACCAGGAACCCTCTTTTACTGTAATTTACCTTTCGCTCTGATACCAATTGTTAGAAAAATAGGATCACAGAGCAATAAAATAAAACAAATGTGGAAATATAACATAGAAGATACAAAATACAATAGGGACACATATATATGTGTTTCACCCGGTGTGGGATACATCCACTAGAGAAATTTCCAGGTCTTTCCTTTTTATTATCCAGCAAAATAAAGGGATACAACCTATAACACTCTCGTTGTAACTTCCTCTTTTTTTTCTCACAATCTCCTCTCTCAGAATACAATATTCGCAATAATATAAATCCACAATACAATTCCCTCATAAAATAGGGATTCCTTTTAGGGAAAAAATGATAACATAATATCTACTATCAGATATGCGACCTTATAATGAACGATCCATATTGATGACAAAATTACAATATTTGACAAGGCAATTTTTCCCAATATTTTGCTTTAGGTGAAATTCCCCCGAATCCCCCTCCAAAGGAGGGGATACAAAAATTGTCAGCCCCCCCCCGGGACCCCTCTGGTGATAGTTGTGGGGGGAAATCCCCCCCACATCCCCCCATTAGGGAATGGGGTTCAAGCATGGATGAAACAAACCTCTAAATTAGGGAGACAATCAGACTCCACAACGAAAAACAATATCATATGGGCCTAACCAATGGGTGGTGAACTTTCATTTGAAGTTGGAATAAAAAAGGAGATCCCAATCACCTGGATTAAACTACTTCTTTAACATTAACTTTTCATGTCACTTACTTATTTACTTATGGACAAGGGTTCTTTTTTGGATGACATCTTGATGCATATCATCCAATTCATTTAGTTGAATCAATCTATGTTGTTGTTCCTTTGTAAGATGCATACCTAGCCAAGATTCTATTCTTTAGGTCTTCACTTGAAATTATGTTGGAAGTAGAACTTGTTTTCCACATAGAAATTCAGATGGTATGTTCCCAATGGTATTACTCCATGTCATCTTGTAAGCCCATAGTGCCTCTAGAAGACGATCTGCCCAGTCAAGATGCCTTTGTACCACCTTGGTTAGAATTGCTTCAAGGAATTTATTTTTGGACTCCACTTTTTAGTTGGCTTGTGGATGGTAAGGAGATGATTTCATGTGATTGATTTGATATGGCTTAGTGATGACTTATACCAGCTTCGATGTGGATTGTGCTCCTTGATATGTTATAATTTCTATTGGCACACCAAATCAGGTAAAAATATATTCAAATAGAAAATCAACAAAAGTTATTTCAGTAGCACAGAAAAGAGCTTTGGCTTCTACCCACTTGGTAACATAATCAATACAAATTGAGATACACCTTTTTCATTTTTGATGGAGGAACAATCATCCCAATAAAATCAAGAGACCATTTTTTAAAAGGCTCAACTATTACTTGGCGATGTAAATAAATATTGTCTGATCATACTGTTGATACTGAGAGGGGGTTGAATCAGTATCAAGTACAATTTAAAACCTTTTTCAACTTATACTTAAACCATACAACTATATCCAATGAGCAATGACCAATAGTATAAGAGTTACACCAATACACCACAATACGCCATGCACAATATATGAGAAATAATCAATAGTTATTGTTCAAGGGAAGTAATGACTTCCAAAGGTGGCTACAACTTCCAAATGTAAAGGGAGGGATAAACCTCCAAGAGGAAGATACAATCCTCCAATATCAAGAGATATTGTAACTCTCCATCCTTGCCCCTTCCTTCCACCCAAGAATATATGAGAGATAATAAAACTTTACATTAAATCATCACCATCAACCAATCATCACATAGAACCTGATAATGCTTCCTGAGACTTCTTCAATTTCTGTAATTCTTCAATTCTTGGAGTACTATGATCATGTAGATAATATTACTCAATGTATTCTCTGAAACTCCTCCAATTTTCACTCCTTGAATTTTCCCCAAAAAGAGGTTATAGAAAGAATGGTAGACTTTATTCAATTATGGTCTATTCAGGAGAGTGAACTTGCACAGAATGCCCCATGCTCAATAATTAACAGCTCACTCTGAAACTTGCACAAAATAAACTACAGTCCGTACTCTTTCCAATCAAATTTGTCCCATGTCATTTGGATTCTCAATGAAGATTTTATGACTATTTTACCCGGAACACCTGTTTATTGACTAGCTTCAGGACTGGTCACAAACCCTATCTTCCACAGAGTGTATGTCCATAATTATAGCGAATCAAGAGATGAAATTTTCACTAGAGGTACCTTGATATGTCTTATCAATTCCATAGTGATTTCACCATCTAAATCATTCTAGAAAAATATCTATAGTGAAAATGGTAAGATGACCTGAAAATAACATACCTTAGAACACATCACCAAAAGACTTCATCCTCCCTTGAAATCTGGCCTTATTTTCTTCTTATTACCTCTGAAATTCGACTTGTGTCAAATGAATGTATAATGATGTTTATTTATACCATTTATTTCACTTCCTTTTAACATTAGGGCCGACTTGACACTTTCTTATTTCATAATTCTTTTCTTTAATTATCTTCAGGGCCTACATGTACTTCCTTCTTCAATTCACTTTGTCATCTTCAAAAATTAATTTCTCCTCAACCATGAGGATCCACGTGATGTGCCACATACCACCAGAAACAACATGATGTATACTATCCATCCATGCATGTTTTATCTGCATGTGCATTTTCCTTCATGTCCAAATACCTTCATCAATCTTGTGTTCCAAAAACCATGACTAGGGTTGACATCAATGACAACAACCAATCTTCCAATAATCTCCCCCTTTGTCATTGATGGCAACACTCATGCTCCCCCTATAATCATGATCCCAATTTCTCTCCTCCTTTGACATCAATGGAAAATGGTATGGATTCTCCCCTTGAGTTTAATGGCAAAAGGTAACTTTCTTCTTTGGGGCTTCTCCCCCTAAACATGTGGCACTCAATAATTCTTCATCCTTATTTTTGGTCTTTGGGACTTTTTCTTCCTTGGAATCCTTTTTTGTGGCTTCTTTCTTCTCTCTCTTCTTCATGTCTAGGATGTATATGTTGTTCGGTATTCTTGTTGCAGTTGCAACCAATATTCTTGAGTTATTTTCTTTGATTTTACATTTTTGGGAGTCAAACGTAAGAGTGTATCCTTGATCACACATTTTACTAACACTTAGTAGATTATGATTCAAGTCTTCAACCAATAGAACATTCTTTTCTTTTAAATTTTTTATTCCAAGCTCTAATACACCTTCTCCAAGTATTTTGGCAGATGAGTCATCTCCAAATGCAACATTGCCACCCTTTCTCTTCAAGTTGATGAATTTGTCTTGATCCCCGGTCATGTGTGAAGAACATCCATTGTCTATGTACCATTCATATTCTTCTTTACATTCTTCAATGGTCAATGCTATTTGACAATCTTCATTGTTTTGAATCTCTTTCCTTCTCCATACTGTGGTTGGCATAGGGACATCTTCATTCATATATCTACAATCTTGTGCTTTGTGACCAAGATAATTACATTTGTAGCATGCAATATTTTTTCCCATCAATGGGGAAAATGAATTATAACTTATGTTGAAAAATCCACGATTATTTCCATATCTTCTATTTACACCATTCATGTTTCTTGTGGATGTGTTCCTTTCATTGATTCTGCAATTAATTGCCTTATGTCCAAACATTTTGCAAGTATAACAATGACCAAGAAAGATATTTTGATACCTTGAAGTAAGTGGGCTTCTTTGTGATGTAGTCCATCTGGGTTCATGATCTATTCTTGTGTAGTTTCATTCATATTGATTGAAGCTTCTTTGATTCCTAAAGTTAGGAGGTCTTCTTGGATATTCATCTTTTTTGTAATCATTCCTTCTTTCTGGTATCCTGGTCCACTTCTCATCAACTGTCTGTGTAGCTCTTTCTTCAACCTTCGTGTTGGTATTTTCATATTCTTTATATGAAGTTTCACCTATGCATCCAAGATGTGTTAAGTCTTTTGGAACTTGAGAGTTTCTTAAGCTCTTCCTCAATGACACATCTTCTTGTTCAAGTTTCTCACAATCTTCTTCTTTCTTCATCATTTGGACATTCCTTGCTTCTCCTATTCCTCTTTCTTCTTTGAGTAGAGTTTTCAAGGAAATGGTTTCTTCTCTTAGTTTCTCAAAGTCTTCTAATTGTTTCTTCAAGATTACAACTGTATTTTCACAACTACCCAATTCACTTCTTAGTTTTCTTTGCATGTCTTTGAGCTTTCTATTTTCAATCTCAACATGCTTGAATTTTTTAAGATTCTCATCTTCTTGTTAAATTATTTTTTCTTCATGATTTTCTTATTATTCATTGGAATTTTCTTCTTCAGTGCCATTTCTTTCAATCCTTGGATGAGGACATTCAAATTCAACATGACCTACTCCTTCACAATTAAAGAAAAATAACTGACCTCTATTTTCTTCTTTGAAATCTGAGATGTTGTAATTTGTTTCAACTTCTTCTTCTTCTTCTTCTTCTTCTGCATCTTCCCTTACATAAAGGTCTAGTATCTTGTCCCAAAGCTCTTTTGATGATGCACATGATCCCACCTTAGATTTCAATGAATCTGTGAATCCATCCAGGATGGTATCTATTGCCAATTTGTTGTTCCTTTTTGCTTCCTTTTGAGCTGTAGTCTTTGGTTTATTCAAAGAATTGTATCCTGAAGCAACTGAGGACCAAACATCTTCCCCAAGAGCTTTCAAGTAAGTTTCCATTCTATTATTCTAGTATTCAAAATTGCTTCCATTAAATGGTGGACTCCCATTTGGAATTTTGTCTTCCATTTCTTCTTATGATCTTCCTTCCAGTGGTTAAACTGTACTAAAGGTAACCCACTATAATAAAAATTGTTGATATTGAGAGGGACGTGAGTCAATATAAAGTACAATTTAAAATTAAACCATTCAACTATATCCAATGAGAAATGAACAATAGTATAAGAGTTACACCAATACACCACAATACACCATGCACAATATATGAGAAATAATCAATAGTTATTGTTCAAGGGAAGTAATGAATTCCAAAGGTAGCTACAGCTTCCAAATGTAAAGGGAGGGATAAACCTCCAAGAGGAAGACACAATCCTCCAATATCAAGAGAGAGTTTAACTCTCCATCCTTGCCCCTTCCTTCCACCCAAGAATATATGAGAGATAATTAAAATTTACATTAAATCATCGCCATCAAACAATCATCACATAGAACCTAATAATGCTTCCTGAGACTTCTTCAATTCTTGTAATTCTTCAATTTCTCCTCAACCATGAGGATCCACGTGACGTGCCACATACCACCAAAAACAACATGATGTATACTATCCATCCATGGGTGTTGTATCTGCAAGTGAATTTTCCTTCATGTCCAAATACCTACATCAATATTGTGGTCCAAAACCCATGACTAGGGTTGACATCAATGACAACAACCATATTCCAACACATACTAGATGGCCCATCCTTTGAAAACTATCACAACTTTGAACAAACTATTTGGCATCCTTGAAGAGGGTTGGCTAATAGTATCTTGAAGGAAGAACTTTATATTTTGTTATTTTGTCTTGGAAATTCCCTCCACATGGATCGTCATGAAAATATTTCAATATATCAAACAATTCAACTTCTTCGAAACATATTCTGGTAATCAGGTCATGTTCTAACTCGAAGAGGTCTCCTCCTACCCAAGAATAGGAAGAACTTCTTTGGACAATCTTCTTCTTTTCTCTGGGAGGAAGATGTTGTGGAAATTTTCCTATAACCAAGTAATTAGCCACATATGAAAACCATGGGGAGTTAGAATATATAGAAAACAAATTCTCATCATGGAAATAATCATTTACATGAGTTTCTCATTCTTCATTATGAATTCTAAAAAGGAAATTTGCTACCAAAATTTCCCTCCCAGGTCTATCTAGGATAGTAATGTTAAACTCTTGTAATAGTGATAACCATCTTGTTACCCTACCGTTTGTTATAGGTTTTTTCATTAGGTATATAATGGAAGAGTGGTATGTATGAATAAATACATCATACCCAATGATGTAGTGTCTGAACTTATTAGTTCCATGTACAACTACTAGAAATTGTTTTTCTATGACTATATAGTTTAAATCAGCTAGGGTTAAGTTTTTTCTTATGAAATATATGGCATAGGATGATTGATTATCTTGTTTCCATAACATAGATACAATATATGTATTGGAGGCATCGGTTGAAACATGGAACGGGAGAGACCAATTTGGTCCTCTCAAGACTGGTGCTTGTGTAAGTTTTTCTTGTAGTACTTCAAAAGCATGTTGTAAATGATCATCCCAAAAGAAATTAGTGTCTTTGCAAGTGATTTGAGAAAAGGAGTGGCCATTTTTGTTAAATGTTCTATAAATATCCTATAATAACCAACATGTCCTAAGAATCTTCTTACTTCTTTCAAATATTTCAGAATTATAATGTTTTATATGACTGCTATTTTTGTTGGATCGACTTGAATTCTAGTGTTGGATATAAAATGGCCAAGAACAACACTTTTCATTTGCAATATTCGACATTTAACATCACTAAAAGTAAGTTTAGTTTATTTTCACCATATCAAGTTTTTTTTCTAAATTCTCTAATGTTTTGAGAAAAGTATCACCATACACAGAGAACTCATCCTTATATAATTCCACACACTCGTGGATCAGGTGAGAAAGGACAACTAAGATCACTCTCTGAAAAGTAGTGGGGGAATTACATAGTCAAAAGGGTAACACTTTATAATCATATGTCCCCAAGGGGCATGTGAAAGTTGTCTTATCTTGGTACTCATGTGCAATACTTATCTGGTTATACCCACTAAATCCATTGAGAAAAGATAAATACTTTTTTTCCAACTAGTTTGTATAATACTCGGTCAATGACTGGAAGAGGAAAATAGTATTTTAAAGTGGCTTTTTTAAGTTCATGATATTCAACACAAATACTCCACTTCACATTATTTTTTGGGAACAATGACTAGGGGAAAGACCCACTATCTATTCAAAATCAGGTAAATAAATTGGGCATCTAGACACTTTTGTATTTCTTCTTTAACAATTTCCTTAAGCACATTGTTAATCCTCCATTTTGGTTGCCTAATGGTTCAGGATGATATGGATTTATAAATGGAAATAAATTGAATACATATGTATAACAAAGAAATACACAAATATGCAGTAAAACTTGACTTCTATTAATACAGAGAATATGTTGAAACTATAAAAATGCAGATTGAAACAAAATTTCTCTAATGGTGGTAGTTTATCTCTGAGAAGAGATGTGACAATTATGCTCATTCGCCAGAAGATGGTTAAAATAAGGCTCCAAAGGAATTTTTAACATAAATCATAATTTATAAAACCCTAAACATCCAAAACCCAAACCCTAGGAGATGAAGTGCCAAAATTCATGTGGGCCCCGATGGGGTAAGTTGTTACATCAACTTCCCGGGGTCATAAATTTTGCATACGATCTTGGTTTTAGGCCCATGATAGATTTTTGGAAAGAAATATCCTATGAATACACATTTTGTCATCACAATTTGGCTAAATACTATAGTGTGACAATGTCATTCCCAAAAAACATTGTTTAGGGCCTAAAAAAGGTCCCGAAAGTTTAGGACCCAAAAAACTAGGAAACAATTGCTAAAGTGTAAGTTGGTCTTTGATCCAGTGGAATAGGTGGGTGGCCAAAAATATCCACCTGGATCAGTCCTCCACCCTTAGGAAGAAATTTTATTCATTGCATTGATTTCCCCCATCATATGGGGAAAATTTTGTTGAACTTGGCCCCAGGTGAGCTACTTTCCTTGGTGCAGGAGCTTCCCTACTTTGACAACCTGATAACAATTGATCCTATATTATTAAGTGCCCTTGATATGAGTGTCCCTAATATTATCAATGGTTTTCTATTCCATGCAGTTAGGGTTGAGCTCTATCGGTTTCAACTGCTCTGCGATCTCTTATGTGTCCAAGAATGTTGGGAAGTATGGCCAAATGAGGTCCACATTGAACACATGGTGCAGGACAAATAAGGGGGGAATAATTAGCTCAAAATCATTGTGACCCACATCCTTGGTGATGGTGTAAGTTCCATACCGAATTGGATGAAGCTTTCAATGGGGTCATGTAAGGTGATATTTCTGAAAATGAAATGATACCTTGTCTCCCACCTGAAACTTGTGCAACACCCAGTGTTGATCATGGAATTGATTTTACTTAGCATTGGATTTCTATAGAATATTATGTACCTATTTCTAGATGTGTCAAATTCATTCAATAAACTTGGTGGCTTTGTTAGCCACAGATTGAGCATGGGATGATTCTTCCTTTGTGGATGCAAGGGATAGTGTGACATCAATGGGATCCAATGGTTGAAATCCCAGCCCCACCTGTGAAAGGGACTATGGTTGGTCGAGCTATGAAGGGATTTTTTGTAGCTATTATTACACATCAAAATTTCATACTTGAGTGTCACACCCTAAGTGTCGCAAGTGTCAAAAAGTGGCGTATGCACTTTGTTAAGTGTCACATGCACTATCACATGTATCATATGCACCTTACCTATTTTATCATTCACTATGTCGAGTATTGAAACTCCTCTACACCATTAAATACATTTTCCATGACCCCTAAGTCATATTGGAGGAAGAAACCCATCATATCAAGGCCAAAAACATACCTTTTTCTTCGCAAATTCGATCAATTTTGGTCATTTTTGAAGGGTGACGCCCCCTGGAAATGATAGGGGAGTGCCACTTCATGAGGTGGTGCCCCCTTTCCATGTTAGGGGAGCACTACTTTATAGGTTGGCACCATGTGTTGAACTCTTGGGGAGCACCATTCTTGTTAGAGGGAATCAAGGGATCCCCCACATTTTCCTAAGGGCCAAATCTAGAGGGACGAGGTTGGTTGTGTTCAACCCATATGCTATGGATTCATCTTAGGATTAGATCCCAAACTTAAGGAGCCATATCCTCAACCATATCCTTCATTTTCTAATGGTGGTTGTACCTCTCAAGCCTACATATTGAAGGTATTTCCAAGGTGAAGGAGGGAAGAATTCAAGTATCAAACCTTTGATTTTGGGAGAAGCATCAACATTTTGATGTCAAGATTCATGAAAGGGATAGACGATGATATCTTGGAGAAGTGAATGCATCTTCAATCATTCTTTGTAAGTGCATATTTTGTCTTTCCAATTAATATCAACTTGGCATGTTCCCTTCAAGTTCATGTAGACTACATTTTCTTGTCTATTGTCATTTCAGTCTTCATAGATATATTTTCTTTGTATAATCATTTAGAGTAGGAGGAAGAGTCCCTTTTCTAGTCTTTGCATGAACTCAGTTGCATTAAGGAGTTTGGAGATCAAGCCCAAGGATTGGAGCAACGAAGACAAAAATCGTAATAAGGTACAACACATTCTTCTATTCTCTTTCTTGATTGATTGAGTTATATCTATAGGGAAAGTAGGAACCACTTGTTCTCTTCTATATTTGGACCAAAGATAGGAGTATTGGTTCAAAGGGGAGCTTAACCTATCTGTGGGGTAATATTTCTCACAACAACTATGTTGAGCATATGGGAGACTCTCATTACATGTGCGTAGATGTTTGGAGTTGTACATGTGCAAGATATGCATGATAATTTTGTTGATGACGTCTGTCTGTCCATCATTTTGGGGGTGGAAGGCAATGGATTTGGTGAGCTTGGTCTCCAACAGTGACCATAGGATGGACTAGAATGTTTTGAGGAACCTATTGTCCTGATATTATATGATGGTATCTATTATCCCAAAGTGTACCCACACTCATTTGAATAATATATTTGGAGTGGCCTCTATTGTGATATTATTCTTGTAGGCTGTGAGGATGGCCATATTAGAAAACCAATCAACCACCACAAAAACATCATCATTTCCCTGCTTGGTTAAAGGAAGGCCTGACATGTTGTCCATCCATATGGATTCCCATGGCCTATTGGGAGTCTAAGGAGTGATTGTCAGTGTAATCCAACCCAAAATCTGGAATCTACAAGAGAATTGGATCTTGGGATACAATCAACAAAGGGTTAAAAGGATGAACGAATCCTTTGGCTTTGAGATCCGTATTTGTGTAAACTCTGGCACATAAGTGTTTGTTTCTACGGGCTTTATCTATATGATGTCAACATAACCAGTCAATACAAAATTTCTAGTCTGGTAGAGTCGACGCCTTAAAGGAGGCAACAAAGAATTAAATTTGACAGGAGAAAGAGCTTGCATTATCCTGGACTAACAAGGCGGTTGATCAACCAATTTAAATCATAGACTCAAGGTGAATACCAACACACTTGCCTAAGTTATCTACGTATAAAGAGAGAACCAATAGAAAATTCCTAAGGAAACAAAAATCATAAAAAACTTCACCAATAATCCATCTCAAGTGGATTAGGTCCCAAGAATGTAGTAGTAACGAAGTTAGTCAAGGACCTTCCGGGTGAAGGAACAGGTTGATTAAGTCTTGTAACCAACAAATAAAGGTGTGAGAGGCATTTACCCATACCTCCATCAACCATCCCTTCCCAGTGAAAGAACCCATGCTTCATGGGGAACTCTCCATAGGTAATGAGAAGTGTGATGCAACTTCCACCCTAAGTACCAAGAGAAACCTCCTACAATCACCTATGAGAAACCTAGGAATGGATTTTATGGATACCAACTCGTAGTCAGTATCTAGGGAATACAATAGACAATCGGTATTGAATGTATGGGAGGAGTAACAAATACCAAATAATTGAAAGCACTATCACTCAAGGAGGTTTCGACACTAGAGAAACCCCCAAATTATGATTTCTCCATTATGTTCAATCAAGATTCATAGGGGTTATCATCTTGGATCTTCCTCATGTACACAACCTCATGTTTAACGAATGTGTTGGAGGAGGCTCCAAGCTATACCTATTTGAATGTTGTATTTTACCGCTACTTATATTAGAATACTAAGTTTCTTTTTATGGCCTTGGAGAGTTAACTCTCCAACCTATTCCAATTCCCTAGCTGAAGCTAGTTTGTTCACCCTAGAAAATGGAAAGTCTAGTTTATTTTAATTTAGAATTCGTTTTGAAAAGGTTGTTCTTTACACAAAAGGGGTAATGGATGAAACTAAACGGTGTTTTTTAAAGACTTAGAACAAAATTAAAACACTTATAAGAACATAATATGCAATATGCTTCTTCTTTACTAAAAATGAGTGGAAAACGCTTCAGAAAAAGGAGAAAACACTTTTCTTTTCGATGATATGCAAAAATGAAAATATTTATTTTAGATGGATGCATTACTGATGCAATTTTTATTTTTGAAATGCAAAGCAACTCAAAATAAAATATACTATCCTTTTTCATCAAAACTATAACTAAATTTTCAAAAATGAAAAATCATTCAAGAATGCAAAATGGAATTTCAAACCTAAAAGAACTAAAAAACAAAAAGAACACTTCAGAAAAAATTATTTTTCAACGAAAGAGTATGAAGGACTGAAAAGGAATACAAAAGTATGCTTCCTAAAAATATTTTTTTTTTTCTTGTTTAAAAGGTAAGCCAAAATAGGAAAATTTAAAACAAACTTTCTTCTCAAGACTAGCAAGAAATAAACAAAAAGAAGGTAGAAAATTACCTAGATCTAAAAATACTTATCCGAAACAGTAATGAAAGCCACCCTAGACAAGAAATATTATGGAGAATAAATTCTCAAACCACTCTTATAAATTTCACAATGATCAACAAAGAAATGATTTTTTTTTCTTGTTTTCTACATAAAAAGCAAACTAAGTAACTTTTGAACTCATAAAGAAATACACATAGAGTCTTAAAGTTCTAGGAGAGAGCCAAAACACCTAGCCCAACACCCTAAAACCAAAAAATATTTGAATAAAAATTATCTACAAATATGTATGCGCCTATCCTCAAATAAGACCGTGTATGTATGTGGCTATGTTAACTTGTGAGTTCGTATGTATGTGACTACTCTAACTGAACAACCTGTGTATTCCTAAAAAATTCCAAAAAAGACAAGTAAAGAGGAAACCAACAAGCTCAAGTGCATAAAGGAAGATGCATCCAATTGCAAGTTACTAATCTAAGTGCCAGAGAGTAGATAGAAATAAAAGAAAAAAAATCGAATAAAGAAAATCCAAGATACATGCCACTAGGGAGAAATCCCCAGTATGGTCGCCACTTCCACTTTTCAAGAAAATCCCCTACAGTTGTGGGATAATTGCAGCAAATCGCTAACTATAAAGAAAAAAAAATCAAAAGATAATATACAACAAATATTCTATAACCAATTCAATTGAAATAACTAGCTATCACGAGGAGGAGAAAAATAAACTCACCAATAGTCCCACATTCGATGTCATTCCTGAATTATGAAATCTTCTCACTCTTTTTGATAGATTTTTGTGCAGCCTGCAAAACCTTGAAGTATAGAAATATAAAAGGATAAGTAGTTATACTAATAACTAACTCGTTATTTCAATTAAATACAAAAGAAAATAAATGAAAGTAGTGCTCTAAACATCATATATTAAAAAAATGCAAATTAAATATTATGAACACAACATTTCGAAGGAATGAGCATCTTATAAATATTCAATAGTTTGTAAATTACATTGTATATTGGTACTATTGTGGAACTACCTCGTTGAAAATACCCCTCCAAATATTGACCAATTATAGCAGAAAGAGCATATACTGGGGGTCCTTACTGAAGCGTCATTGACTCATTTGGTCTCGGTACTTCATGAACTTTGAATTTGTTTGGGGTCCTAGCGATTCTGCTGGTCCACTTGTCCTCACTCCTCTAGAATAATTTCATACTTTGATATCCTTCCCATATGTTCAGTCTCAATTTTCGATTGTACCCTCTTGGAGGTTGACTAAGAGTTGGTAACCTTAGTGGCCTTTCCTAGGTATCTACAGAGGTGACTATGGGGGGATTCCCATAGTACCTGGGATAGTCGTTGTATCACACTCTCAGTACCCTTAGAGGGTGATCCCATGAAAGTGAGATTTTTTTTCACTGAGAATGGTTTTTACGTGGAGGTCAAGGTAACTGCTTCTCATTTCTTTGTTGGTGGCTTGATATTTTTTCTTCCATAAATCCTTGAGCCTATTGTTGCTTGGTTAATTTTTTTTATTTTTCTTAGGATTGTGTTTCTTTGAATTTCATAGTCGGCCTTAAGATCAGATATTTCACAATATACAAGGTATGGATCTTGAAGTTCAAGAACCTCAACACAATGTTTCTTATGAAGGAATGATCAAAAATCAACCTTCTGAAACCAGGAGCATAGCTCCTAGAAGCGGCCAACACGTTGAAGAACCATTCACAACCTTTGTACAAAGCCTTGCATATTACATGAATATTATTTTTACTGATCCACTTGGCTTGCCACTCAATGATCCACCATTCATGAGATATGTCGATGCTTATTCTTCTTATCAATAACCGCATCATTCCACCATTACACAATCTTTTGGCGCAAACTTGTCAACTTTTGTTTTTCTTGAAGAACATGGGAACTTATATTTTTCCACAACTCCTATATTTTCTATTATTGGTGCTTCATCTTTACCAGAAACATCGATGACCCAGGTAACACTGACTCAACCACTTACGCATGCATATCCTTTCGCACATGGGTTAGGTAATATCCATGCTTCACTATTTACACACATGCACACACCAAGTGCTCTACCTAGTCATTCCATCGGTCAGATGGCTGACAATCAAGTCATTCACAAAATCATGGTTACATAAGCTACTCATACTCCATCTAACACATCACAGATTAGTACACCCTACATTGGAGGTCAATATTCAATGGGAGGCCAACCTTCAGCTGGGGGGAAACCTTCAGTTGTAGGGAAAATTTTTACTGGGGGGAAACCTACATGGTTGAAATATCAACAAACCTAGGGTAAATTCACTCCTGCAAGTCCTTTTACCCATACTACCACTGGCCTGTATCCTAGACAATCGTTTCCAGGAATTGCTAACCCTTTGTGGGGTCAAGCCAATCTGACGAACATTCCTTCATAAGGAACTTTTCCCTATCAAGCCTTAAACCCCATGATTCCAATGCAACATCCCTTCAACCACCATACATGGGGGGATCATCAGATCAATTGTAGTACATAGGAAGTCACTCTGTTCATTCAAATTACACAGGTGGACGACTAGGAAAACCACCTTACATAGGTGGAAAACCCGAGAAACCACCATTTATGGGAGAACCATTTAGTTTTTCCATATCGCCTTAACCTTGATTTGGTCCTACTGGTGTTTCCATTCCATATGGTTATCACCAGTATCCACAGGCTAATAAAAAACTTCTATTATTGTCTATGTTAGATCTGTCAGATATGTCGAGTTTGACAAATGATCCAATTAAGCATGCCACATTTTGGCCTGCCATCCCTGCCAAATTATCATCTGACATCTTCAAATTTGATGGAAAACCTGGGGAAGATCCTAAAAATCATGTTATGACTTTCCATTTATGGCGTTCTTCCATCTCTTTTATGGATGATTCCATTTGTCTTAGAATTTTTCAGAGAACACTTATAGGTGCAACAATGAAATGGTATTTTGAGCTACCAAGTAACTCCTTTGTTGACTTTAATTCTCTTCCCATGGATTTTCTGACGCATTTTCAGTTTCCTATATAGTATGAGACCAATAAAAATATTTTTAACTCACTCCAAAAATACTCTTCCACTCACATATCCGATCATATTCATGAGTGGATATGGAGGAGACAGTTGATTAAGGCTCCAATTCCAGACCAACTCATCATGGAATAGTTTACAAAGTCACTCTTACCTCCCATTTCCCACAATGTTTCTATGGTAAATGTTGTTACTGAGGAGCACGCTATCATGCATGTGAAGTATTTGGACTTGGTTTATTCCCAATTCAACACACTTTATGATCTGATCCCTAATGCTCCTCATTAGTCAAATGATCCATCAAGACCTTCCTTGGAACCAAGTTCTATTTAAAACACCACAACTATTTCCACTCCTTCTCAAACCTCTAAGGTGAATGTAGTCCAATCCAATTCATCTCAGCAAACAAAAGACAAGAATAAAAAAAAAGGTAAATCAAAGAAATATTCTAACAAGCATGACAATTCAAAGTCTTCTAAGACTCAACCGAATAGGAAGGCTAAGCTTCCTTGCATGATCTTTGAGGAAGAAAACTACATGAAATAATACCCTCATCATGAGGCTATCACTAAATTTATGAAGGGAAACTCCCAAACGATTCAGCATCAACATCTGGTTGCACAAAATCCTGCCCCTCTGCAAGGGAGATATGCAGGTCATTCCAACCATGGGGATGCTTCCATGAGCTCCTCTGAGGTGTATATTTTAAAGATGGTTAATGTAACGACTTGAGAAAATAATTATGATACTCCTCACAGTGATTAGGATGAAGGAAAGTTTGTCAATCAACCCTCCACATCCACTCCTCCTCCATCTTCCAATCCTCTTCAGATTGAGAAGCCAATTTCTGATGCAGTATTGCACCTGCCCAAGAACGTGATTTGAAAAGATACATTTAATCCAAATGCCCACCCTGCCAAAAAAATAACATTGTTGAATATTTGGCACAAGAACCTTGTGCTATGTTAGCCCTCAAAGTTTTAAGGCATTGTCCAAGTTAATGTAGAACCCTATTTTCAACCATTGGAGCTATGGATCTAGAGGAATCAATCCTGATTACATTTAATCTAGATTATTTTAAGGAGAGACTCTCCCACAACTTAACATTCCAAACTCAAATTTTGGTTGGTGGAAATAACATCCATCACATTGTTTTGGATGAGGGATCCTCCACCTGTCTCATGTCTTTTCCTTGTTGGAGATCCCTTGGTTCTCCTAAACTTAGGTAGTCTCCTACCACCCTGAAAGAGTTTGATGGACATGGTTTCCAACCTCAGAGACTCTTGCAATATTCCACTTTGACATTGAAGGGTAAGACTGTTTCGGTCGATATCGAAGTGGTTGATGTGCCCCTCGATTAAAATTCGTTACTTGGTCGTATTTAGTTCTATGCAATGAATAATGTTGCATCTTCAGTGTTTCATATCTTGTCATTTCCCCATCAAGGAAAAAATATCATTGTTGACCAACTTGACTATACAACTCCATATCTCCACAATGTTGCAGTGAATGATGTCTCTTTTCTAAGACATAATAGTTTTGAGAGTGTAGGAGTAGGTATTCTTAAGGATTCCTTACCCATGGGTTTTTTTCCTTTTCCCTCCCCTACCACCGTGCCAGTTTCCACATTAAACATGATTTCAAATCAGGTGCAACAATCCCTAGAATCACTTGATCCTTTGGTAGTAACTAGTCTCAAAGAGCATAGTTCTTTTCTTGTGTCAATCTCATTAAAAAATGAAACATACACTTACGAGCATAGTTCATTATCTCTTCCAAGCTCGTTAAAAAATGAAAAATACCCCCCTCCATTAGAATCAATTCTCACTCTAGATCAAATACTTGAACCTTGTTTTCCTTCGCCTAGTGAAAATGTTCCTATTAGTAACCAGACACCTAAACGAGGAAAGAAGAAGAGTCATCGAAGAAAATGATTCTTGGGGGGAAGGTGTCTAGCCTTTGGACATCATGTTGGACCAGAGCCAGTAGCTTCTACTAGGGTAAAACCACGTCTAGAGAGACACACTACTAGGAGTGATCCCCACTTGGGGGTCATTCCCTTCATAACGTAGTAGTATTTTCCTAGAACGAGCTTAGTCTTTGTTCTTTCTCATGCTCGTAAATACATGAGAATAGGTTACCAAGATCAATCTTTGTTATTTCTCATGCTCATTAGTACATGATAATAGGTTACTGAGTACACTTTTATCTCTTTTCTAGACTCGTAACAGTTATAAAAAAATGAACTTTTTGGAGTTCCCTTTAAGATCTTTTGAGACTCCCTAAACATGAAAAGATTTTCAAGTGAGATTTCTTCCTTTAAAACTTGTTAAAAGGTTTGAAAGGGTGTCTTTAAATTGGTATTTTATCTCTTTTTTGGCCACTCAAGACTAATTACAAAAAATGAATAATCTAGTCAAGCATGATTAGAAGAGTTCTCCCCTATATTGTTTCACTTTTTTTCAGGTTTGGGAGACTAAATTATGAAAAATTCACACATGGAGTCATATTTAAGTTATTTTCAGACTCTCTAAACGTGAAAATCCACCAAGTTTACCTTATTTGGTCTCATAAAACTATGCAACGAAGGACCTGTATGAGTCCAATCTCCAAGACCCATACAAGACCGAAACCCTCCTTCCTTAGGTTCGTTAAACATATGTCCGGGGACTCATCCAAAATATTAGTTGTATTGAGCATCTATTATCCTCCTCAAGATCGTTTAAAAAGAAAGAGGTACTCATTTATCTGGATGGGGGAAAATGTGAAGGAAGTGGGTCAAGTTTTTTGGAATCCTTTATGGCAACTATTGTCTCCCTTGAACATGGCACCTACTTGCATCTCGTCTTACAGTTGGGTAATATTCTTGTATCTAAGTCATACCAATTCTATGTTTCATCATACTTTTTCATTCCATTCAAAAAGTGCTCTTATTTTCCATCACATTATTTTCTTAGTACTCATCAATTTAATCCTGCTAAGTCACTTTTCATGCCTCATCATGTTCAAGGAAAGTTTCACTTCAAACCATCCATCTGTAGTATTACTAGTTTCCATTTTTTGTGTCAGTCCATACTCATTTTATCCACCATATCACATCACTTTCCTGTGTCAGTTTCATGTCGATGATGGGGGATACATTATGGAAATCCTTCAATGAGTCTGTTCCTATCGACTTCATCACATTATTGGGTAATTAGAATTATAAACCAATTAGTACCATGGGACCTCCATTCCTCAATGGTAGGCCTCCTCACTTCCAACAATAGGCTTACATCATTGAACTCTGAACATATGATTCCACAAAGTTTTGACCACAAATCATTTATTCACATTCGCTAGAATGTACTAGGGTACCTTGGGAGTCATTGTCATCATTGATGATTTCCCTCGCACTTGTTAACAATATACATCAATGATCACTAATCAAGTGGTTTCTACCATGTTCAACATATGATCATTTATTCACATGGCTAGATTCGTAATGAATTAGGATGGGGACAAAGATCCTAGGTTGGGAGCTCACTCTATTATGTTATTTTCCCAGGATGTGATGGATATCATTTGAGGATGTAAAATATTTCAATACAATAACCATGTTTGTAATCTTTCTAATATATATACTATCACATAGATCCACATTGTATTGATCTATGGCTATGTTTTGTCATCTCGTAGCTCCACTGTGTATTTTTTGTGGCTTCGATAAGTTCATGTTATGGAGGTATGGATCCAAATTGTATCTATGGTGGCCATATCCTTAGTCATTATTCTCATGGATCCGAAATGTATTGTTCAACGAGCATGCTTTGAGTCATCTCGTATTCCGAGAATAGGTATGCCTTCCTCGAAAATAGAACATACTTTTATACTGAATGATGATTTTTTCTAGTTTATTCCAGGTTATCCTACTCAAGAACCATTCCATTGAAGAATTTGTAAAGTTTTTCATCCATCATTTTCTCTTTTCACCTCACACTTTAGGGGGCATTTGTTACACACCAAAATGTCACACTTGAGTTTCGCACCTTAAGTGTCACAAAGTGACATATGCACCATTGATCTCAAATTGGGTGAAATATGAGTGGAAGTATGATTAATCAGATCGAAGATTCATATTTCACCCAATTTGAGATCAATGGTGCAGATTTAAAGGGATGATATAACAGTAAGATAATTAGTTTATGTGATTTTTTTTGAAATTTTCATACTTTTGAAGGTCATTAACTTGCAAGGCATTTTGTGGGCCTAAATAAATTTTTTAGGAAATAAAAACCCATGAGAATAGAGAGTACCAAGTTGGTACACTCTGTCTATGTAGCTCAAATGAAATAGCTAGGAGAGATCTATCCAATGCGTTATTACGGGCTCAAAACATAGCTCATATGAGAAAGTTACAACCAAAACAGTTAAGGTAAAATTTTGTCACCGATTTACTTTCAGAGGGAATAACTCCTTGCTCAAAAGTCTATTTTGGGCATGGGAGTATTCTATGGAAATATTATGAACCATATAAAATATCCATGGAGTCACATTTATGATCTAGGTATGTGAAAATGTTTTAGGAGTGAAAGAAGACACATGTAACATACGACGATAAATTGGGAAAAACAACCAAAAATTTTATGGACCATAACTTTCAGCGCAGAGCTTGGATTTGAGAAAATGAATAGTCATTGGAAAAGTATTGAGGAGGATAAGACAGATTTCAACCTATGATTTTGATTTGGGCACCAAAATTTCTTATAAAGAGAGAAAATAGTTTTTTTTAGTAGTAAAAGAGTGGAAATTGCAACTTGTAAATGTTGTAACTTTTCTCTCAAAACTCTTATTGAGGCATGAGTATAGCCATTGGAAATATTATTTATAGAGGAATGGATATAAGGAATCGTAATTTGAATTGGTGTAATGTGTCCTTCATAAATTGATGAGGAAATAACCTATATTATAATTGATGAAATGTTTTAAAGTATGCATGTTCTACCAATTATTAGTACATGGACATTTCTTGCAAAATTAGAACTACAAGAAAAAAAAATTAGTTCTTATATGAGAATTGCAGTTATGAAAGATGCAGAGGGATCTTAAAACCATGAGGAAAATATCATATTTCTTCATGTTGGCATGAGAAATGTTGAGATAGAGTCTAATGGAAGAAGAGATAGGCAAGATCCTGTAACTATGAGAAGCCTTCATAGGGAAGTGCAAAGATATAGAGTAGATAATGAAAGGAATATGAAATCTTGGGAAGACATACTTCAAATCTTGAATATGTTTCATAAGAAATTTAACAAAGATTCTGGAACCAAGCAATCGTCTAGTTCTAGAAAAGTGACCACATCTAGATACTAAAGAAAAAGGGTTGATCATGGGGATGATAGGAAATCAAGAAGCATGATTAGGTGCCATATTTATTCAAGGAAATCCACTAGGTTAACTCATAAACATTAAGGGATAAGAATCATCCCAAGTGTGTCTCTTGTCAAGAGGTAAAGGAGAAGGAATTAGGAAGACATCTTTCAAGGTGAAATCATGAAAAATTAATCCACAAACTTTCAATGGTGAGCATAGGAAAGGAGAAGAGACTGAGGCCTGGCTACTGGAAATGAAGAAATATTTTGAGCTGCATGATTACCCCTCCTGGGTAGAAGCCAAAATTTCCATATACCACTTGCAAGGAAAGAAATTCATGTGGTGGGTATTGGGCCCTTTGTTTTGAAGAATCCATTTTCTAGAGGAATAAAGGTTTGGCAGAACCCGGGAGCACATTAGCATTAGATACAAGTGGGGGAAAGATAGTTGTGTTAAGCCCTAATATTGGCTCATTACCCATTAATTGGGGCATATTATATTAGTAATGTTATTTTATTTATGTTGTCTTTAGGCCATTAGTTGTAATTATACCTCCTAGTCTTCTATATATACCAAGGAGACATTTTCATTTTGAATCATCTTGTACTTGAACATTTAAGTGGGGTAAAAGGAGGTTTTCCCCTTGAGGAGGATTATTATCTGAAATTATCTTTTTTTCAAGGCATCGAGTACTTTTTCTGAGGATTTTCTATGCTATATTGATATTTGGTTCTTAACATATGGTATCAGAGCTCAAGGCCTTGGGGTTTCGCTGCTACATCTACGACACCTTGTAATTTTCATTATAACGTTTTTTCTACAATGTTTCAGAAGGAGCATCTTGGAGGATATTTAGTAGACGGATCAAGGAACGTTGGGTTAAAAATTAAGCTCCTAAGGCCTTATACTTTTGGAGATACAACATGTACAAGATATGGTTATGGAATCATCCTGAAATGAGCCATTGTGAAATTTTTTCCATAAAAACTTTTTTGTAACGTTTCATACCTTGAAATCTAGAGGATATTTACATAAATTAGTAATGCAACTTTGGTAAAATTTTCAACTTCTGGGTCATCTTAAATTTGTATATACACCCTGTGTACGATAGGGTATCTGACTAGTCCTATTGAGTAGTCTCAAGAAGGTGTTCCAGGTAAAACAATCATAACTTCTCCTTAGAGTATCCAAATTAAGTGGGAATGGATTCATTGGATCGTGGAAAGTCTTTAGTATTTCTGGTGCAATTTTCCAAATTTTATGTCAATTATTTTGTGCAAGGCACGCTATACAAGTGAGATCTCTTGGAAAGGCCAAAAATAAGCAAGTCATGGGAAGTTACCGTAATTTCCACTTGGCACATCCAATTTTGATCAGACATGTGGTGTTTCAGAGAAGAAATATCAGAGAACTACATAAAATAAAGTTTCATACCCAGAAGGGATGAAACTTGGGAGATACAATAGAAGAAATATTGTCTAGCAGAACCACCTCAAAATCAAGGTTCAAAAGTGATACTTGGCCAACATGCCACCAAAAAAGGGAACTTCTACACCAAATAAGCCTCCAGAAAATCCTACTTTGACTCTTGATGAAGATCAATAAATTTGCAGGGACATAAATGATTTACAAAAGAAGATAGTAACAAAAGATGAACTACAAGAGATGATGGAGGGTTTAAAAGGGGAGATCATGGAAGTATTGAAAATTTTCGTAACAGAGAAGACACCTGAAAGTGAAAATGCATCCCATGAAATTCATGATGAGGACACAAGGAAGGTGAATCAAGAATGGAGAAAATGCAACTTTGGTTTGAAGACCAACCACGTTCCTAAGATTGATATGAGGAAGTTTGATGGCAAGGACCCAATCACATGGATACTTCAGATGGAGAAATTCTTTGATCTCCATACTGTACCACATACACAAAAGGTACAAATTCCTTCTTTATATTTTGAACCTAATCAATTTGTATGGTATCAATGGATTTGTTCTCGCAAATCACTCGTCACTTGGACAATTTTCACAGAAGAAATGATAGCACACTATGAACATACAAGGAGCAATACCTTCTTTAGCCAATTGATAAATCTCAAGCAAAAGGGTTCAGTTACCGAGCACATTGATAACTTCCAAAGATTGAATATAAAGGTAATCGATATTCCAGATGAGCACTTAATTGATGTATTCATAGGAACTTTAAAGGATAACAATCAACATGAGATTCTCCTTTGGGAACCCAAATCATTGGAGAATACATTTAAGGTGGCAAGAAATGTTGAAAGTAAAAATATGGCTATGGATACTAGAAGGACCAGTCCTAACATCTATAGAGAGAACAATGTTCCTTCTTCTAAAACACCTCAACCTACAAGGTTGACACCTCAACAATTGGAGGAAGGAAAAGAAAAAGGTTTATGCTTTAATTGTGACAGAAATTACAGTAAGGGACATAAGTGTGGTGAGAAGAAATTATTGTACATAGATTGTGAATAGGAAGAAGAACAAGAACAAGAACCATCTCAAGATGAAAAGGTAGAAGCAATTTCATCTAAAGAGTTGACTCCCACAATATCGTGTAATGCATTGGCTGGAATTAGCACTCTTGAAACCCTCAAGATCGAAGGATACATCAAAAATAAAAAGTTAATATTCCTAATTGATTTTGGCAGTACTCATAATTTCATTCATTATAAATTAGCCAAAGATCTCAATTGCTTTGTATATCCAGCGCCAAAGTTTCAAGTAATGATTGCAGATGGAGGAACTATCAATTTCTCAGGAAAATGAAATAGGATCAATCTTACTATGGGGGAATATGTAATGAATAGTCCAATGATTTCTATACCCATGGGCGGTGCAGATGTTGTACTAGGAATCCAATGGTTATAATCATTAGGAACAATGGATTTTAATTTTCAAGAACTTTTCATGAAATTTTCATTGGAAGGAAAAGAAATTGAGTTAAGAGGTATCACAAGGAAACCCGATAAGGTGATAAGCTCTAATGGCATGACAAAATTATTGAAAAAGGAGCATCAAGGCATTATTGCACAACTATTCTCACTATGTGTTCAAACATCTAAGCCATATATTCCTCAAGATCTCCAAAGGATCATTGATAAGCATTCTAAAGTAATTGAAGATATTCCCAAAGGTCTTCCACCCACTCAAAATCATGATCATGAAATTCACCTAATTCTTGGGAGTGTTCCTCCTAACATCAGCCCATACAGATACCCTTACACCCAGAAGAGTGAAATTGATCACATGGTTGAAGAAATGTTAGAGTTTGGCATTATTAGACCTAGCCAAAGTTCTTACTCTACACCAGTGGTAATGGTATTCAAGAAAGATAGCTCATGGCGTATGTGTCTAGATTATAGAGAGATAAAAAAGATCACTATTAAATATAAGTTTCCCATTCCCGTCATTGATCAATTGTTAGATGAACCACATGGAGCAATCTATTTCACAAAATTGGATCTTCATTCAGGGTATCATCAAATCAGAATGAAGGAAGAAGATATCCCAAAAATAACATTCTGAACTCATGAAGGCCATTATGAATTTTTGGTCATGCCTTTTGGCCTTACAA